>JACDRQ010000251.1:0-88414 GCA_013841215.1 Hycleus cichorii | reverse complement strand
TCTTGATCACAGTAGGCTGTGATTTTGTTAACCTAAGTCGATTCGTACTTCATTTGTTTGTCGATAAAGCAGATTACTATCCGAATATTATTCGACAATTGTCGGTAATTGCCGATGTTTGCGATAAGAATAGACCTACGTTCAACATTCACAGCCAATTAAGATAAATAAAACGGCAATAAAAATTTTTTCGATTGTTTTAATGTAAAATAAATACAGTATAAACTAAATTAATGATAAACCAAACAAAATTCTAGGTTATGAACGATTTTCGATACGTTTCCAATGATATACCAACAAATTTAATCAAATTTGTTGTGTTTTTTCGTTGTTATTGTCGTCTTCAATTGTTTCTTACATTGTTCATATAAATTATTCAAATCGAATGCCATTTTAATATTTTCATAATTAAAGAAAAATTTACCAACATTACCTTTACTATCAATTGTCGGTCGTCTTATCAATTCTTTACCATTTGAAAACAAAATTAACGTCGGCAATTGTTTACTTAAACTACTATCATTGATGTGATATTTTTTTGCAACATCCGGATAACGGCCAATATCGATCTTACCAAAACGCAATAGATTATCGAAACAATATTCGGTACTCAATTTGGCGAATATTGGTGCAAAATTGATACAACTCGGATTCCACATTGTATAGAATGTTATCAACCAATAGTTGTTGTTCGTTTGTTTTGTTAATTCCTCATCTAATGATTGTAAACTACGAAAATAGATAACATTATCAGGTCCAGAATATGTCGGTTCGGGAAACAATAGAGCACACACTAAAACAAAACAATTTTGATTAAAATCTAGTTGGCTATACTTCTAATCAATAATATCGTAGCTTAGTTCGTACTTTACAACAATGACATAACTGAAATCTAGCCAACTATCATCAGAGTTTAAAGATATGTAGTTGGCTATATTATTGAATAGAGTCGTAGCTTAGTTCATATTTTGAAATATTTTATCTAGTTGGCTACGCCTTTGATAGACAGAGTCGTAACTTGTGTCATATAAACCAAAATATAGCCAACTATATCAACGACATTTCATTTAGTTGGCTATGCTTTTACTGAATGGAGTCGTAGCTTGTTTCATCTTCTACAATCAATAATAGCCAACTAGATAGTTGATAAATAGAGTCGTAGCTTGGTTCATAATTTGCAACATGTGACCTAATCAAAGTGAAATACACCTTGAGGATATTTTACAGTAGGCTATGAGTATATAGAATACAGTCGTAACTTGATTCATATTTTACAACATTGACGTTACTAAAATCTAGCCAACTATCTAATATCGTTAGAAATGGATCTAGTTGGCTCTGTCTTTATTGAATAGAGTCGTAGCTTGTTTCATATTATGAAATATTTCATCTAGTTGGCTACGCTTTTGGTAGACAGAGTCGTAACTTGTGTCATATAAACCAAAATATAGTCAACGATATCAACGACATTTCATTTAGTTGGCTATGCTTTTACTGAATGGAGTCGTAGCTTGTTTCATCTTCCACAATCAATAATAGCCAACTAGATAGTTGATAAATAGAGTCGTAGCTTGGTTCATAATTTGCAACATGTGATCTAATGAAAGTGAAATACACCTTGAGAATATTTCACAGTAGGCTATGAGTATATTGAATAGAGTCGTAACTTGGTTCATACTTTACAACATTGACGTTACTAAAATCTAGCCAACTATCTAATATCGTTAGAAATGGATCTAGTTGGCTATGTCTTTTTGGAATAGAGTCGTAGCTTGTTTCATATTATTAAATATTTCATCTAATTAGCTACGCCTTTAGTAAACAGTGTCGTAACTTGTGTCTTATTTCAAAACATTTGATATAAAATTTCATTTAGTTGGCTATGGTTTTGGTAAATGGAGTCGTAGCTAGTTTCATATTTTTAAAAACATTTGACACAACCAACTGTCTTCAACAATATATCATCCAGTTGGCCATGGTTTTACTAAATAGAATCGTAGCTTGTTTCATCGTTCACAACATTTGACGTAACCAAAATAATAGCCAACTGTGAAATAGCAGCCAACTAGGTATACAGAGTGAGCCAAGTGGTTGGCTTAAAGAGTTCTAATTGATGAAAGTTTCTGAAATTTGGTATGCANTATTTTCCAGGTGTAGTTCAGGTGGAAAAACGGGTGCATACGAAATTTCAGAAACTTTCATCAATTAGAACTCTTTAAACGTCTAATAGGCCAACCACTTGGCTCACTCTGTATAGTTGGCTATGCTTTTGATAAATAGAGTCGTAGCTTGTTTCATATTATGAAATATTTCATCTAATTAGCTACGCTTTTAGTAAACAGAGTCGTAACTTGTGTCATATATCAAAACATTTGATATAAAATATAAAATTTCATTTAGTTGGCTATGCGTTTGGTGAACAGTGTCGTAGCTTATTTCATATTTCACAAAATTTCACATAACCAAGCCACAACCAACTGTGAAATACCGTCAAAGATATATCATCTAGTTGGCTATGCTTTATGTAAATGGAGTCGTAGCTAGTTTCATACTTTAAAACATTTGACACAACCAACTCTTTTCAACCATATATCATCGAGTTGGCCATGGTTTTGTTAAATAATCAACCTAGCCAAGTCATAGCCAACTATGGAATACTATCAGTAACATTCATCTATAGTTGGCTATGCTTTTTCTAATTTTCTACATTTGACATAACTGGAACATAGCCAACTATGAAATATCGTTCTACACCCGGTATGAATCAATTAAAGTAGTACGTTCAAATTTCAACGCCTTCTTATTCAAATTTACTTACATATAAAAATAATACCGTAGATGATACCCATGAGGAAATCAGCATTGAACCATAAAATCAAATTAGCAACTTTCGTATAAATAAAACTCGACGATAGATAATTAATCATCGACAAACTTCCCGATTTTCTTGTACGTATCATGATGACGATCAATAGAAAGAATAGAATTTCACTTTCACGCTAAAATTGTAGGGATTTTATTGAAAATAAATCGTATTAATTTTGAAAATTCACCCCATCAAATTCGCAATCTTCCACTTGAAATAAATAATTGCAAACACCAGGTAGACGTTTTAGTATAACATAAGATAAACTTAAGATGATATTGATTAAATAATACGGTTTTAATAGTTGTTTTAAGTCGGATTTTAGCGACATTTTTGCAGAAAATTCAGATCTTTATTTCTCGAATTTGTTCGATTAAAATTTGACACATTGATCCGAGATAACCTCACTTTCAAGATCGTGTACTGGATTTAATTCAAAACAAACGGCAGGCAACCAACAATACACGAGGTTGTCGATTTGTAAAGTCGTCCGTACACGTACAAATTTACACATTATATTCAATGGCGCAATTCTAGGTTATTGTTGTTTAAAAATTTTGTGTCTTTATTCTAGAACCGATATTTTAAAATAAAATCATTTCTAGAGTAAATTGAGTATAATTTTGTGTATAACTGGTTGTCTAAGCTACAACACCATTCGCCATCAAGGTGACTATGGATTACAGGATTACTGGATGTGAATTGTGACGTCACTTGTATTTCTTAAAACGAGCATGACGTGAAACATCAAGGTGGCAACGCTGCTTTGCAATTTAATGACGTATTGTCTAAACAATTCAGCCGACTTACTTTCAAAACAGTGTATTACTGGTTGTCTATGTTATAGGATTAATTTATAAATCTAATGAACAATGAATTATTGCAATCGGATTTATTACAGTTGGAAGAAAAAATATTGCAAATGATCGATTTGAAAATTGGTATGTTGTAATTTGTATTGTCGATTGTATAATAAATCATAAATTATTCGTTTTTTTTTTTTTGTTTCAATATCATATAGGTGTAAACATTTTGTAAATTTACCATTTTTTAAATTCAACACCATCCGGTGGTTTAACATCGACTTTGGCTTTAGCAATATCGTTCCAATTTGTACTTAAAACAGTACCACCGCTCTCCGTCTAAAACAACAAATAAACAGGAAAATGAATGAATGATGAATAAATGAATGAATGAATGAATTAATTAATTAATGAACTAATGTATGCATAAATGAATGAATGAATTATTTAATTATTTAATTTAAATTTGAATGAACCGATAAATGAATGAATTATTTAATAAATCTGTGAATTTATAAAAATTTGAATTAATCAATAAATGAATGAATGAATGAAGTATTTAATGAATCTGTGAATTTGTTAAAATTTGTATGAATTAATGACTTACTGAATGACTGAATGAATTATTTAATGAATTTATAAATTCATTAAAAATTTGAATTACTTCATGAATGAATGAAGGAATGAAGGAAAACGAATAAATTAATGAATAAATGAAATAATTAATGTATTAATTATTTAATTAATTCAATAATTAATAAAAAAATGGCAGCATAAATTAATTAATGCATTGGTGAATTAAATAAAATTTGNTGAATGAATGAATTAATTAATTAATTAATTAATTAATTAATTAAAGAATCTGTAAGTTAATTAAAATTTTAATAAAAAAATTGGTTATTAAATGCATGAATGAATGAATTAATGAATACATTAATGACTTATTTAATGAATCTGTGAATTAATTAAAATTTGAATAAATGAATGAATGAATAAATAAATAATCCATAAATGAATTAATTCATGAGTCTGTGAATTAATTAAAATTAGAATGAATTAATGAAGCAGTGTTAACAAAAATTTGAAAGAATTTTTGAATGAATGAATGAATTAATCATAGAATCTGAGAATTATTTAATATTTGAATTAATAAATGAATTATTGAATGTCTGAATGCATGAATGAATGAATGAAGTAATTAATCCATAAATGAATAAATTCACGAATTAATGAATGACTGACTGAATGAATGAATGAATTAATAAATGCTTGAATGAATGAATGAATTAATTAATTAAAATTGAAACAACACATACGTAGCTCTTGTTCATTGCCCGTTTCACCTCATCACTACCCTTCCCATAAATATCACGCAACAACTTATTGATAGCCTCCTCGCCGGCCGGACTTTCATTCGCCTCATCCTGTTCGATACATTTCTCAATAGCCGACCAATTTTTACCGCCCGTACGCGACGACGTCGGATAAATCAGCGCCTGATTGTCCAATTGTTGTTGCTGTTGCGACTGCTGTTGTTGCGGTATCGTCTTCAACCCTTCATCAACACCAACCAATTTCGCCCAACGTACACCCTCAGTCTTCTTCAATTTAATCTCAATCTTGAACGGCGTTATCTTGTACGAACACTCACCGGGAACGATGCTGTGCGACAGATTGTAATCGAGTTTCAGATCGTCGTTCGGTTCCGGTTGTTCTGCTCGTTTAATCACTAAATTTACGGAATTTTCGGTGAATTCAACCGATAAATCGTCGTCTCGGAGGTTTTTGATAAGGATTGTGATAACCACGTGCGTTTCAGTCTGGTACCAATCGTATTTCACTGGAATATTCTGCTTTCAAATGCCCCGAAACAATACAATTGGAATTAACCTAAAAACAACTTAACCTCAAATATTTACCTTATCGTTAACAACAGAACCGGCCATTTTATTGTTTTTCTATTCAATGATAAGAGGATATTGGGATTTTTCGGAAAGCTACACGAAAATAGACTCTCGATCAGCAACTTTTTCAAAATATCAATTCTAGAAATTTCAGTTTTGACAGATGACAGTTACATTCAAAAAAAATACTAATTGTAGCCCACTATTTAAAATTATAACCTACAATTGCAATTTTTTTTTCAAAAATAAGAAAAATATTTGATTGTTTTTGCAAAATTTACAAAAACAACTTGATAAGCAACTTTTCCAGCTTTTGACAAGTGACAGTACTAATAGTAGCTCAATTTTAATAATAATAATAATTGATTTTAATTGATAATAATATCCACATTTACGCTAAAATCACTGATAAGCCTTTTTTTTTTAAATAATTCTAAAAATTTTTAGTTTTGACAAATGGCACCTTCTGTTTAGAAAAACGCTAATTGTAGCCCATCGTATTTTAAATCCTTTTTTGATTTAATGATAAGAGCCTTTTAATTTTTACCAAAAGGACAAAATTAACCATCTGATAAGCAATTTTTTGCAAAATTGAAATTCAATAAGCTCCAATTTTGACAGATCTTAATTCCTAATAATAAAACCCTAATTGTAGCTCACGCCTCTATAACCCTACTCTTTTATATTTAATGATAAGAACTTTTCCATTTTTACCGAAAAAAACAAAATAATCATCTGATAAGCATTTTTTTTCAAAACAGCAATTCTAGAAGCTTTAACTTTGACAGAACCTGTTGGTTTCTATGATTAAACGCTAATTGTAGCCCCCACCATTTATAACCCTACTTTTTTACATTTAATGATGAGAATCTTTCAATTTTTACCAAAAAAAAAGCAAAATAACATTTCATTTTTTTTTTCAAAATATAAATTCTAGAAGGTCTAATGTTGACAGATCTTACAAGTTGTTCAAATTTATGAAACGCTAACTGCAGCCCACCCTGTTTAAACCCCATTTTTTTGCATTTAATGATAAGAACCTTTTAATTTTTACCGAAAAAAACAAAATAATCATCTGATAAGCAATTTTTTTCAAAATAAATAAATTCTAGAAGGTCTAATTTTGACAGATCTTGCAGTTAGTTCAAATTAATCACACACTAACTGTACCACACCCGACCCCTGTTTTTTAAATTTAATGATAAGAACCTCTTAACTTTGACCTAAAAAACAAAGTAACCAACTCAACCTTCTGATAAGCATTTTTTTCTTCAAAATATAAATTCTAGAATCTTCAATTTTGACAGATCTTAGTTCCTAATAGTAAAACGCTAATTGTAGCCTATTTCACTTATAATCCTTTTTTTTCAAATTGAATGATAAGAATCTTTCAACTTTCATCAAACGAAAAAAACAACCAACTGATAAGCAATTTTTCGCGAAATATAAATTCTAGAGGCTTCAATTTTGACAGACCTTAGTTTTAGTTAATAAAACACTAATTGTAGCCCACGCCACTAAGGACCCAATTTTTCGAATTTAGTAATAAGAACCTTTTAATTTTTACGAAAAGAAGAAAGCAACCAACTGACAAGCAATTTTTTTCAAAATAGAAATTCTAAAAGCTTTCGTTTTGACAGATCATATAAAACACTAATTGTAGCCCCTAACAAATATTTCTTTTTTTCTGATTTAATGATAAGAACCTTTCAATTTTCACTAAAAGAAGAAAACAACCACTGATAAGCAATTTTTTGCAAAATAGAAATTCTAGAAGCCTCAATTTTGACAGATCTCAGTTTCTATTGGTGAAGCGCTAATTGTAGCCCAATTTCAAAATTGAAGATCAGCTGATTTTTGTTTATTGATAAGAATATTTGAATATTTGCGAAAAATACACAAAAAATCTAATTGATAAGGCACTTTATCAAAATTTTGACGAATCTCAACGACTATATTAGAACGCTCGTTGTAGCCCGATTTAACTGATCAGCCATTCTATTGTTTTTTCTTTTATTAAATGATAAAAAAAATCGAATAATGCTTCAATTCTAGAAAATTCTCTAGAAGAACGCTAATTGTAGCCCCAATTTTAATTAATTTAGTTGACAAGTTTTTACGAAAATCACAAAAAAACCCTAGAAGGGCGCGTAATTTCGAAATACAAATCTTAGAATTTTCACAATGACAGTTGACAACTCTAATTGTAGCCCCCTTTTTAACTAATTTAGCAAATTAGAAACGATTCTTCATTAATTAATAGCTCGACTAAAATTATACAATTTTTGATCAAGTTATCGCTCTTTATGACGTAATAACTGTCAACAAACCGAATCGAGCGCACCTTTTCGCACAATTAACCTTGAACTTTACCCTTGTTGTAATTGCAATTTTTAATAGAATTGCAAACAATTATCGCATAAAAATCAAGTATCACACACTACTGATAACAAACGATAATTTAAAATGCAAATTACCGATAAAAACAATCGTTTTGGAAAATTTCCGATTACTCCAACCAATAAAATTAACAAAACCGTACAATTCAATGCAAATCCACCGATTAATCGACAACAAATTACAACAATACATTTTCAATAAAAATTTCGATAAATAATTCATGGGAAAATTCAATTATTTCAAATTTAGCGCTAATAATCTAAAGAACCGGCTGGACTTTCACCGATCGCCATCTCTCTCCCACGTGTGGTAGCCGCATACGGTTGTCTTTATCGAATGATCTAGAAGCCGGCGAGAACAATCGAAGGTCGTGTAGATTCGAAATAAAAAAAACAAACGAATCGGCCACCATTTTGCTGGAAGTTCAATTGTTACACAGCAGATTTTATTCCAGTTTGAACCGTTATCGAGTCAAGATTGTTGTTGAATTCGAGTAAGTTCCAATTCGTTTTAATTACAAATTAATTAATTGTTAATTATGGTAGATTTCGATCAAAATGCCCGTGCCAGATTTGCAAGTACCGGCGCCCGAATTTAAGGGTACCGCCGTTGTTAATGGGGCCTTTAAGGACATAAAATTGAGCGATTACAAGGGCCAATACGTGGTGCTCTTCTTCTACCCGCTAGATTTGTAAGTGGTGTCTCGATTTTAATCGAAATAATTGCGCAATTCGTTTGTTTAGTACGTTCGTTTGTCCGACCGAAATCATCGCCTTCTCGGACCGCATCGCCGAATTCACCGCCATCAAAACGGCGGTGATCGCCTGTTCGACCGATTCGCATTTCTCCCATTTGGCGTGGGTGAATACGCCCCGCAAACAGGGCGGTTTGGGCGACATGAACATTCCGATCTTGTCCGATAAGAGTATGAAGATAGCGCGCGATTACGGGGTGTTGAACGAGGCGTCGGGCATACCGTTCCGCGGCCTGTTCATCATCGACCCGAAGGGCATTCTAAGGCAGATCACCATCAACGATTTGCCGGTCGGCCGGTCGGTGGACGAGACGTTGCGTCTGGTCCAAGCGTTCCAATTCACCGATGAAAATGGGGAGGTCTGTCCGGCCAATTGGCGTCCCGGTTCGAAGACAATGAAACCGGATCCAGTTGGTAGCAAATCGTATTTCCAAGCCGTTAATTAAGCGAAACAAACTCTAATTTTCCATACTTCAATCGATAAGTTTAATTTTTTCTTTAATTTTGAAGGAAACCGCTCAAGCGTTCCAGTATTAGGCGTTAGCAATATCGAAGTTTTTCATTGAAATAAACTAATTAGGCATAAATGTTGGTTTTTCGCCATTTTATCCTTGTAATTGACCTTCCTGATCCAAGAATCGATTGAAATTGCGATTAAATTCAAATAATTGCGCCTTGTACTGATACAAATGACACGATTGGTCGATTCTAGATCACGTGGTAGTTTAAATTGGATTGAAAGGCCGGTAGGTGGCGCTGTTTCAATCAAGTGTATGAGGGTTGTATTAGGATTTTTTGAGCCCAAGGCTAGAAAATATGGGAATTTTTAATAATCGATATCTCATTTATTTTCAAATTAATTTGAATGATTGAAATTGAATTACAAAGGGCATTTCAAGGGGCGTAAAAGGGTGGTTTTGGTTTTGGAAAATTTCAATTAATTTTCGAGTTATAGAGGAAAATCTAACCCTTACAATAGTATTATAAAAATCCCCATAAATTCAAATAAACGCGCCTTATGGTAGTGTAAATAACCCGATTGGTCGATTCTAGATCACGTGGTAGTCATAGTTAGGCTGAAATATCGAGAGGTGGCGCTTTTCAATGGAGTGTATGAGGGTTGTATTTGGATTTTTTGGACCCAAGGCTAGAAAATGCGCGAATGTTTAATAATCGATATCTCATTTATTTTCCAACCGATTTCAATGGTTAAAATCGGATTAGAAAGAGTATTTCAAGGGGCGTAAAGGGGTGTTTCTGATTTTTGAAAATTTCACTTAATTTTCGAGTTATAGAGGGAAATGTAATCTGTACGATAAAATCATAAAAATCCCATAAATTCAAATAAACGCGCCCTATGGTCGTGTAAATAGCACGATTGGTCGATTCTAAATCATGTGATAGTTTTAATTAAGTTGAAATGTCGATAGGTGGCGTTTTTTAATCAAGTGCAAGGGGATTGTATTAGGATTTTTTGAGCCCAAGGCTAGAAAAGATGGGAATTTTTAATAATCGATATCTCATTTATTTTCCAACAAATTTGAATGATTAAAATTGAATTAGAAAGGGCATTTCAAGGGGCGTAAAAGGGTGGTTTTGGTTTTGGAAAATTTCAATTAATTCTCGAGTTATAGAGGAAAATCTAACCTTTACAATAATATTATAAAAATCCCCATAAATTCAAATAAACGCGCCTTATGGTGGTGTAAATAACCCGATTGGTCGATTCTAGATCACGTGGTAGTCATAGTTAGGCTGAAATATCGAGAGGTGGCGCTTTTTCAATGGAGTGTATGAGGGTTGTATTGGGATTTTTTGGACCCAAGGTTAGAAAATGCGCGAATATTTAATAATCGATATCTCATTTATTTTCCAACCGATTTCAATGGTTAAAATCGGATTAGAAAGAGTATTTCAAGGGGCGTAAAGGGGTGTTTCTGATTTTTGAAAATTTCACTTAATTTTCGAGTTATAGAGGGAAACGTAATCTTTACGATAAAATCATAAAAATCCCATAAATTCAAATAAACGCGCCTTATGGTCGTGTAAATAGCACCATTGGTCGATTCTAAATCATGTGATAGTTTTAATTAAGCTGAAATGCCGATAGGTGGCGCTTTTTAATCAAGGTTATAGGGGTTGCATTGGGATTTTTTGAGCCCAAGACTAGAAAATATGGGAATTTTTGATAATCGATATCTCGTGTATTTTCCAACGAACTTGAATGGTTAAAATTGGATTAGAAAGAGCATTTCAAGGGGTATAAAGGGGCGGTTTTGGTTTTGGAAATTTTGAATTGATTTCTGAGTTATAAAAGAAAATGTGACCTTCATATAAATTAAAATAAACGCGCATTATACTCGAGTAAATAACACGATTGGTCCATTCTAGATCATGTGATAGTTTTAGTTTGGTTGAAATGTCGAGAGGTGGCGCTTTTTCAATCGAGTGTATAAGGGTTGTACTAGGATTTTTTGGACCCAAGTGTAGAAAATATGGGAATTTATATTAATTGATATCTAATTTGTTTTCCAACGGATTTCAAAGGTTAAAATTGGAGTAGAAAGGGCATTTCAAGGGGCGTAAAGGGGTGTTTCTGGTTTTTGGAAATTTTAAAACTCGCAGTTTCAATGATGGAAATCGTCACTTGCAATTGGTTTTAAATCACATTAAAAATCAAATATTGAGATTTTCCGGAAAAGGGGTTGAAAAAATATTTAATTTATGATCTTAATTTTAAAAATAAACCCCAAATACGGCAATAGTTTGGGGAAATTCTCGGGAAATTGTCAATTTTTCAAAATTCGATTTTAAACTTTTATAAATTAGCTTTTTTGAAAACAAATTGGAAGAAAATTTTCAAATTTTCTGCCATTTTTCTGGAAAATTACCACGACTATTGGGAAAATTCTTGCAAATCTGGAAAGCGGCTTCACTTCTCTATTAAATAACCATAATTTTATTGGAAAATCAACAATACTACCCAAATTATATGAGAAAATTACGAAAATCGCGCGGAATTTCAACAAAAAAACACCCCCTTATAATTTCCCCAATAACTCCTAAAGTAACCCGAATTTTTCAAAACCGAAAACACCACATTTTAGAGCTCAAAATACTCTATCCAACACCACCCAAATCATATAAATCGAATGGAAAACAAACAAAAAATCGCGCTTCAAAACTAACTAATTTACGACAATCTAGGCTTTACAGTCGCCGTATTCGTACGGAAACGTTTCGTCAACTCCTTCCGCATCGCTTGTTGATCCTGTCATAAACGAGATATTCTATAACTGTTTATCTCTCAAATTATTGGAAGAAAATCTTCAACTTTATATGAATTTTTCGGGAAAACTACCCCAACTATTGGGGAAATTCTTGCAAATTTGGAAAGCGCCTTCATTTCTCTATCAAATAACCATAATTTTATTGGAAAATCAACAATACTACCCAAATTATATGAGAAAATTACGAAAATCGCGCGGAATTTCAACAAAAAAACACCCCCTTACATTTCCCCCAATAACTCCTGAAGTAACCCGAATTTTTCAAAACCGAAAACACCACATTTTAGAGCTCAAAAGACTCTATCCAACCACACTCAAATCATATAAATCGAATGGAAAACAAACGAAAAATCGCACTTCAATTTACGACAATCTCGGCTTTACAGTCGCCGTATTCGTACGGAAACGTTTCGTCAACTCCTTCTGCATCGCCTGTTGATCCTGTTGACTTGCCTTCGTTATCTGCTCCATAACTTCATGATTATAAGTTGAATGCAACATCAACGCCAATACACCGGCCCTATTTGCCATACTGCTGCGCAATTGGCGCTCCTTCTCCAACAATTCATCCATTTTCAACCATTGTCGGACACGTTCCAAATCAATTTCGGCCCTACGTAATTTCTCCCAAACATAGTGTTTAATGCAGAATTTTTTCGGGGCACGACAAAATTCCCCTGTTAGATCGAAAACGTTGGTAACAATGGGACAACCGCACACCTCATTTTCGGCAATTTTCGGATCTTTCGAATGTTCCGGACATAAAACCCGTAATCGTTTACAATAAGTACGATTTGTTGGATTGTAGAAATCACAAAACATATTGTTGCCTTCAATTCGTGTTTTAAAAATCGACCCAAAAGTGGCTTGACTTTCGTATTTATTAAAACACTTATCCATATGTTTGATGGCCGTTTTTGAATGAATTTCATGTCCACAAGTTATACAATAAGTGGAAATTTCATTAATATCATCATCTTTACTATCATAATCCCAATTCGGATCAATTGTAGCGTTTTTAGCACGTTCTACTAACAAATCTAATTCATTGTGACGTTTATCTAATTCGTGTAAAATCAATTTAACTTCGATTTGTTGTTTACGAATCAATTCGAGTTGTTTTATATTCAATTCCTCCGCAATACACGGACTTAACGACCATTCTTGTAAACGTTGCGGTAAAACTTGTAAAATACGATTTGTTGCCAATTTTAAACCACATTCATCCGAACAATATTTCGAACCATACCGTGCACTATTGATACAAGTCGGACCATAACACTGTCGCGGATAATCGGTCATTAGATGATAATTTGATGGTAATTCAATATCTGAATTGGAATCGCGTCGTTTACGCCTACTCCCCAAATTACCACTATAATTAACACAAATCCTTTGTTTACACGGTTTTAATCGTGTTAATTGAGTACTACCGTGTTTAACACGTTTCAAACAAACATCACAACGACCACAATCGTCAATACGATAACAACCGATACAATCGCCGCAACGTTTTTGTTTCTTTTCGGTTTTATTGTCGGCGCGTTCTTTGCGTTTCCGGTATTTCCGGTAGTCTTGATTATCGAAATCCGTGGTGGTGGTGGTGGTGGTGATTTCGTCCCGTTTGGTTTTCCAACGGGTGCGTAATGTCGGGTCTTCATCGTTACAACGTACACAGATGTATTGTTTGATCATTTTCGATTCGCGTTCGGATATGTTGACGCAATCGCCATGGTACCATTCTTCGCAAGCGTCACAGGCGATCATGAAACGGGAACTGTCGGATGAACGGCATATACAATAGGCTTGTCCGTCTAGTTTTAATACGGTGTCGATTTTTGATTGGCGTTCGGGTAATAGGAATTGTTTGGCGATTTCTTCACGCTACAAATTAATTTAATTCGTTATTAATCAAAGTAATTCATTTATTTTACGGATAATCACCGAAATATCCTTTTTACGTGACATTTTGGATACGATTCACTACAACAAAACCAACATAACCTCAATTTTTTCGATTTTTTTTCTATTGAAATGAATACTCACCAATTCGATTATAATTGTAGAAAATCGTTGATTAATCGTTTAAAATATTTGTTTTTACTACAATTGTGATTATAATTGCGAAAATTCGTTAATTATATCGATTTATTCGCCAATGATTTGACAGGTTAGCCAATTGTCAATAACATAACCTCAATTTTTTCGATTTTTCTTCTATTGAAATAAATACTCACCAATTCGATTATAATTGTAGAAAATCGTTGATTTATTGTTTAAAATATTCGTTTTTACTACAATTCCGATTGTAATTGCGAAAATTCGTTAATTAATTCCTTTCTTGCTATAACAATTTGACAGGTTAGCCAACTGTAAATAACAAAAATAACCTCACTTTCTGGTTTTGTTTTGTGTTGTTTACGAAAATACTCACTAATTGTTGAAATTAATTAAAATCGTTATTATATAATTTTCTATAATTATTTTAATTGTAAATGCGAAAATTCCTTAATTAATTAATTAATTTAGAAGAATATATGGAATTGATCAGATTAGCCAACTGTGAATAACGAAATTAACCAATGAGGTAGAGGGGGGTAGAGTGACAATGCTCTCGAAATTTTGAAGCTCTCATGCGTNGAAATTAACACCAACATAACCTCACTTATTTCAATTTTTCTTCTATTCAAATAAATACTAACTAATTCGATTAGAATTAATAAAAATCGTTCAATTATTGATTAAAATAGTCGTTTTTGTTACAATTTTAATTTAAATTTCGAAACTTCGTTAAATAATTCCTTTCTTAGATTAACGATTTGACAGGTTAGCCAACTCTCAACAATAAACCTCAATTTTTCACTTTTTCAATTATTTCGAAAGACACTAATTAATTAATAATTTTTAATTGAAATATTGTTTGTTTTTGTAAATTACATTGTCATTATGAAAATTCCATATAAAAAAAATTAATTAATTATTGATCAAGTTGGCCAACTAAACAATTGAAAATTTAACATAACTCCACTTTTTTCTAATTTCTCTATTTCCGAATATACTCACCAATTTAATTGTAATTAGCAAAATTAATTTATTGATTAGAGTTATTGTTTTTTTTTTTGTAATTCCAATTTAAGTTGAATAATTCGTTAATTTCAAACGACTGATCAGGTTAGCCAACTGTAAATAACATAACCCTAATTTTTCTTCTTTTTGAATAATTTAAGAAAATACTAATTAATTAATAATTATTGATTAAAATATTGTTTTTTTTTGTAATTTCCATTTAATTATGAAAATTCTACATTTTTGAAAATATTTTCCGATAATTGATCAGGTGAGCCAACTGTAAATAATTGAAAATTCAACGTAACCCCACTTTTTTCTAATTTCTGGATTATCCAATTCAATTGCAATGAGCAATGATTTATCGATTAAAATAATTGGTTTTTGTAATTCCAATTAATGTTGAACAATTCGTTAATTTGCTTATACGTCCATTGATCAGGTTAACCAACTAAATAACAAAAATAACCTCACTTTCTAGTTTTGTTTTGTTTCGAAAAATACTCACAAATTGATAGAATTGGTCAGATTAGCCAACTGTAAATAACGAAATTAAAACCAACATAACCTCACTTTTTATTAATTTTGTGTAATTTAACAAAAAATTCTCACCAATTAACAAAATAATTAATAATTATAATAGAAATATTGTCTTTTAAATCACAAATAATTATTGTTTTGATTATATTTGTGTAAATTTGTTAATTAATTTGATATGTTTATTTACAATAATCGATCAGATTAGCCAACTGTGAGTAACTAAACTGCACTATTTTTGAGTAATAATTCGAATAATTTTACAATCAGGCCAATTTTCTTGGATTAATTACATATAAAAAAAAGTCTCAATTAATCGATTTACATACATTTTTGTTCGATAAATAGTGGATTTATTTAAAATTGGCTGCACGGTTTTAAAATAAAACCGCACCTAACCTCACTTTTTTCAATTTCAGGTTATATTAAAACAATACCAATTAACTAAAAATTAGTAAAAATCATCAATTTATCAGTTAGAATCGTTGTTTTTAACACAATTTTCTTTATAATTGTGGTAATCCTTCAATTAATTCAATAAATTCCCAATTTTTGTCAAAACAGCCAACCGTAAGTAACCAAATTTCACCATTTTTAAACAATTAATTATTTATAATTATCTATTATCTATAATTAATTATAGAAATTCGTTTAATTTAACGACTGAAATTTTCGTTATAGTAATAGATTTGTTTACGGTTGGCTATACTGTTTTGTTCAAAAATTAAAACAAAAATAACCTCACTTTTGTTAGTTTGTGTTATCCAAGAGAGCATTGACCGATTAATTAATCAATGGAAAAAATCGACAGTTTATTAATTAATTCCAATTACGAAAATTCTAGTGTAGCCAACTATAAACAACCAAATTCTGTAAATTATTTTGAAATTACTTAATAATTTGTATGATTTTTGTATTATTAATAGAAAATTCAATTATTTATCGATTAAGAAATTTAAAATGGTGGATTTGTTTCTAAATAGTTGGCTATACTGTTTTCTATTAGTTTGTTTTATTTCATAATGAGTCATTAAAATAACAAAGAAGGCTACGATATTCTGTTATTATTAATGACAGAATATCGTAGCCTTCTGTGTTCTTTTTGCCATTTTTTTCAAATGTTCGATTTCGTTGCTTTGTGGTATTTTGGCGGGTTTTTCAAATAATATCGCCGTATTGTTTTCAAATATATTAAAAAAATACATTCATTTGTCACCGTATTCTTCATTAATATCAAATAAAATATACAAAAATAATAAAAATTAACATATTTACAAATTTGATTACAAGACACTAGTTGACAATACAGGAGAGCCTCTCTAAAAAATTGATAAAATTTCGAATTTTGATATACGGCGAATTTAGTCTTTTAAAATACTAGAGATAACCTCCTATAATTGTCGCCTAGTTTATAGTCTTGTCGATATCTTGGTGTTCTAAAATCGAGGTATAAATTGACATCAAGCAGTCTAATAGCCGGTCTTTCCAGGTACACCATAACTGGTGGAGACGCCACCGCCGCCACCACCACCACCGCCTCCATGACCGCCGCCAATTCCGCCACCGTGACCGCCGCCAATGCCGCCTCCGATACCGCCGCCAATGCCGCCACCGATACCACCGCCATCTCCGAAACCTAAACAATTAGGTTAGTTTTGGCCGATTTATTGTTTTGTTCGGTTGGATTTACCACCGCCGATGCCGCCGCCGAAACCGCCACCGCCACCACCGCCAAATCCGCCACCACCGCCGAATCCACCGCCGCCGCCGCCTCCGAATCCACCGCCACCGCCGCCGCCGGTTTTCTGTAAATTAAAAACAAATTAAATCCACTTAGGTAACTAGATTGAATTGAGTACAACTTTCTCTTGTTGTCTCTATTTTCGGTTAATAGTTGAATGAGTGCGACAAGGATGGCTATAGTGAAATTGACATTTGAAAGTATTTCGCATGCAAATAATTGAATCTTTCACTGGTGACATGATTTTTATTGTTTTTTTTGTTGTATTCTAACCTGTGTTTTGTATCTGATAAAGTAGACTTCCGGCTTGCTGGGCTGAGTGGGCACTGGTGTTGGAATTGATATTTCCGGTGCCTCTTCCGGTTTCTTAACCAACACATAAACCAAAGTCTTCTCTTCGTTTTGTGGTTGTAGCGGAATTACCGGAGCTGTTGGTGCCGGAGCACTTGGCGCCTAATTAGCAAACAATCGAACCAATTAGAACACGAGAAACAATTGAAAAATCCCCCACTTACTTTGATGAAGATAATTTTGTAGTGTTTCTGAGCTTGGCCAACTTGGATCGGCCGTTGTGGCCGGAATTCCTCCGGTTCCGGTGGTGGAACGTGGACGTAGATGTGTTTCTGGACGGTGGTGCCGCCGCCGAAACCACCGCCAAAACCACCGCCGCCGCCGCCACCGAAACCGCCACCACCACCACCACCAAATCCTGTAATTAGATCATTGAAACGATTTCAAAATTAGATTGGCGGTGATTACCGCCACCGCCGCCGAATCCGCCGCCACCGCCTCCGAAACCACCGCCGCCAAATCCGCCGCCACCGCCCCCAAGGCCGCCACCGCCGAACCCACCGCCACCGCCTCCGTGGCCGCCACCGCCGAATCCACCGCCACCGCCGCCGAACCCGCCGCCACCGCCGGATGGGGCGCCGTAACTGCTCGATGGCGGGCTGTAACTGTAGCCGGCTTCAGGACGGGCATTAGCCGCCATCGCTAAGGCTGCTATCAACTGGAAAAAAATTTCAATTTAATTAGCAATTATTTTTCTAATCGGGCAATTTAATTGGACATCAATTGCTCAATTAACAGGTGTTTGATGATGGCAACTTTCTATGTGATTTATTGACCGAATTGGTAGTAAAAATGGGGAAATTACACGTGTTAAAATGGGGAAGAATGCCATTATTCACAACAGATTGAACAATAACACGATTTACAATGAATTCAACGAACAACTGACTCTTAATTAAAATACAACACGTGTTTATTGTTTTATTATTATTATTAGAAATCGTGCGAAAATGTCTTCTTTATTTTCTATTTTACTCCAAGACGAAAACAACCCGGAAAAGTCCAAAGTGAAAGTTTTCGTGATTTTTAAAAATTCCCACGAGTTACGCGTCCATTCCAGCATTGAAATCTCCACGAATTTTGGCCCAAATTCAAGCGAATTTTACGGAAAATCGATGGAAATTGTTGGAGAAAATCAACTAACATTATCGATTCGAGATACGAACAAGAAAAGCCTGAAATGGAAGCTTTCTTGCTGTTTTTTTAAAGGAATTCGCGGGTTACTCGCTGTAGTAGCATTGAAGTCTCTGTGAAATTTCGACAAATTCGGCCGAATTATCGCTAAAAACCGGTTAAAATAGCTTTTCTATGGTCGTTTTGTGCTGCAGAATAAAAACAACCCGGAAAAGCCCAAATTGGAAGCTTCTAGAGTTTTCCAATTAAATTTGCATCGGGTGCCCGCATTCAAATCTCCGCGAATTTTGGTTAAATTCAAGCGAATTTCTATCATGGAAATTATTTAAAAATAAATAATTTTATTAGTGCCACGAAACGGAAAACAACCCGGAAAAGCTCCGGCTGTTTTTCAATTAAATTCGCAAAGGTTACTCGCCTGTTCTACCGTTAAAGTCGCCGAGGATTTTCGGAAAAATCGAGTAAATTTCCGAGAAAAACCGTTGAAATCGGTTTGGAAACTAAACAAAATGTCGTCTCGATCTGCTATTTTGGCCCCCGATGGAAAAACGGCCCGGAAAAGCCCGAAATAGCGCCTCTTATTTCGAAATCAATCGAGTTAGTCGCCGGTTGTGGCATTGAAGTCGCCGCGAATTTTCGCTCAAATTCACGTCGACTTTACGGGAAATCGACGAAAATTGTTCTTTATAGGCGAACAACGCGGAAAAGCCCCAAATTACGCCTTTTAGGCAATTAAAAAAATCGCGGGGTTGCTCGGCTATTGCAGCCTTGAAGTCTCCGGATTTTCGCAAAAAATCGACAAAACTAAACGAGTTACTCGGTAATTCCACGAAACACCCGGACAACGCCAAAATGGACGGTTTTCGGATTAAATTCACAGGGTTACTCGTCGATTCTAGCGTTAAAGTCTCCGGAAATTTCGTTTAAAATCAAGCAATTTATACGAAATTATTGCAGAAAATACAATAATAATAATAATAAATAAGCAACGGATACATACCAGTAATGGTTTCATCTTCATAAACCACAAAACTATGATCAAATGATGGTTTCGTCTTATCCTACATTGGCTTAAATACTCGCCGATCCCCACTTGTTTTCGTTGAATTGAAGAAAAAATATGAAGATTCACACTCTTGTCTTTTTTAGAAGATGTAGTAGTAGTAGTAGTAGTAGTAATAAGAATAATAATAATGGTAATAATAATAGTAATAATAATAGTCAGAGTAGTAGTAAGTAGAGGAGGATAACAATGGAGAAGAAGCAGCTTGAAATCCGTACACTTTACCGGAATTGTGTTGAATAGAAAGAGATAGACATATATATGTATATATAGTTGGTAAATAAATAAATACAACAATACTGAAGACTTTACATTCACTTTACTGTAGGTGTACTTTTACTAGACTCCAATGAGGTCCTATTTATTTTAATAATAATAATAATAATAATAGTAGTAATACCTATTAATAATAGAAGAGATTTTAATAATAGTCCAACATAAATCAATTTTTCTCACATTGTAATTAAGGAATTTACATTAATTAACATTAATTTATACTGTTCTACATTTAATTTCTTCTAAAATTGATAAGAATCGGCGTTATTCTGTTGGGAATGTTGCGAAATTTGCGGAGATTTCAATAGGCGATCAGTACGGAAACTTGTCGAATTGATCAATTTTTCTGATCGATTTGTCGGTTAAATTCGCACTAATTATCGTCAAATTCGTTCAATTTGCAATTGATTTCCGACATTCGATTGGTTTTCAATCGAAAATCGGCGATTTTTGCGGAAATAATGCGAAATTCGTGGCGATTTCAATGGGTGATTAACACAGAAACCCGCCGGTAAAATCACGTTAATTATTGTACTTTCGCTTCAATTTACCGTGAATAATCGGTATTTATTGTAGAATTGATTATCTGATTTAATTGGAAGATTCGTGGAGATTTCAATGGGAGATTAGTATAGGAACTTGTAATCAATTTTTGGGCGATGGAATTTGAGTAATTTCCGTTGATTCTAGTGGATTTAGCCCAATTTTCGGTTAATTGGCGATATTTGAGCGATTATCGGTTGAAAATCGGCGATTTTCGTGGAAATCGTGCGATAATTTCGGGAGACTTCAATGGTAGATCAGCACGTAAACTCGCCTGTCAAGCAATTTTGATCGATAAAATCATCGAATTCAGTTCAGATTCTAGTCTGCGCGAACATTTTGGTTGATTTTTTTGAAAATGATCGATATTTATGGGAGAATTGGTGGTTGTTGTCCGAAAAACCGGAAAATTCGTGGAGACTTCAACGGTCAATAAGCACAGAAACGCGCCTGTAAAATCAATTTTTAATCGATGAAATCAACACATGTTCATTTCGGCGATTTTTGTTGGAAAATAGGAGAAATTGTGGAGACTTCAACAGTCGATCAACATAGAAACTCGCCTGAACAAACAATTGCTCATCGAGAAAATTCCCACTAATCATCGTCCGATTATCCAATCGACAATAAATAATCGATATTTACTTGAAAATCGACGATTTTTGTTGAAATAACCCGGAAATCGGTGGTGATTTCAATGATCGATCAGCACAGAAACCTGCCTGTAAACCAATTTTTCATCAACAAATGTACAAATCTCCACCAATTAACTTTTACCTTAAACTTTTCAGTAAAAATTCTTATAAATTGACCATCTCGTATCGATATTTCGCTTGAATATTGGCGATTTTTGTTGAAATAATGCGGAAATTCGCGGAGACCCCAATAGCCGATGAGGACAGAAACTCGCCTGTAAAATCAAATTTTCATCGATACATCAAATTTTCGTTAATTTTAATTGAAATTGTTGTTGTTTGGCTGAAAATTAGCGATTTTCATTGCAAAATTAGGAGATTTCAACAGTCGATCAGTAGAGAAACTCGCCTGAACAAACAATTTCTCATCGATAAATCCACAAATTCACACTAATTATCATCAATTCACCTCTACTACTAATTAATCAACAATGAATATTCGAATTCACTTGAAAATTGCCGATTTTCGTTGAAATAACGCGGAAATCCCTGGTGACTTCAATGATCGATCAGCACAGAAACCTGCCTGTAAACCAATTTTCCATCAACAAATGAACAAATCTCCACCAATCAACTTATTTTCAGTTAAAATTCTTATAGATTGACCGTCTCGAATCGATATTTGGCTAGAAATTGGCGATTTTTGTTGAAAAACTAAGAAAATTAGCGGAGACTTCAATGGTCGATCAACATAGAAATCCGCCTGAATAAACAATTTCTCATCGATAAAATCCACAAATTACCCTCGATTTAACCTCATTACTAGATAATCCATAAAAAATAAGCAAAATTCGCTTGAAATTGGCGATTTTTGTTGAAATAATGCGAAAATTCGCGGAGACTCCAATAGTCGACGAGGCCAGAAACTCGCCTGTAAAACCAAATTTTCATCGATACAACGAATTTTCGCTAATTTTAATTGAAATTGTTGTTGGTTGGCTGAAAATTAGGAGATTTTAATAGTGGATCAGTAGAGAAACTCGCCTGAACAAACAATTTCTCATCGATAAATCCACAAATTCACACTAATTACCATCAATTCACCTCTGCTACAAATTAATCAACAATGAATAATCGATATTCACTTGAAAATTGGCGATTTTCGTTGAAATAATACGGAAAATCGTGGAGACTTCAACAGTCGATCACGCTGCCGACTTGCATAAAATTTCTCCATTGTTACGACTTTTTCAGTTGTATCCTTGACCTTGTCATAGATAATTGTGCGAATTTTCCATCTCTATTTCTGTCACAATTTATGACGTCATTTCTAATAATTGACAGCGAGATGTATGTCAATAAGGCGGTTGAAGAAAACGAAAATTAAGATTTCTACAGGGCGTCCCAATAATGCCGACCCAATACCGCTAACAATAATTAAAAATAATTGACAAATAAATAGAAAATTTTCGAAATTTTTAACAACAAATAGCCGCAAAATAGGGTGAGATTTATTTTAATTTTTTATTTATTTTGTAATAATAATAGTAATAATAATAGTAATAATAATAGTAATAACAATGATAATAACAAAATTTTATAAATTTATGAGAATTGTTACAATTCTTCATTTTTCGTATTTAATAACAATAAAACTCCAAGTAGGCGCTGATTATTTGCAATTGTTTATTTCGTTTTTGTTTCTTTGTTACCATTATTATTATTATTATTATTGCAATTACGTACATAAAAGTTGACTAATCAACAATTTCATATAGAGTAGCCTGTGAAATTACAACATTCATTTGTTCTACAATCATTACATACTAGATTTCTTCTCATCTTTGATCTTTCATAGAATCAAAGTCGCCTATGTATTTTTCATGTTTCATCTTCAATTAATCACAACTTCCTCAACATCAAATTACCATTCACTTTAGCCGCCATTTTGAATTACCATCAATATTATTATTATTATTGAAGAGTACATTATCGGAAATAATTTCATGAAAAAAGATGGCGATATATTTATGCCGGTCACTAAACTAACACATTATTGTGAAAGTCAATTTTACGTGTTTCTATTAAAACGAGATAGCAATAGAATTAGACAAATGAATTGAAAATAAACAATTGAATATTGTCGACATCTTGATATTTAAAACAATCCATCTTTGTTTAATTGTTTCGATTAGAAAGCGACAGTGAATCCGTGAGTTGACTTGATTTTAATTGATTCATTTGTTTTATTTTTGTTTTAAATTTATTGTTGTTCGAATTCTAGGTTAGTTACCATGGAAACAATTTTAATCGTCATTAGAGAGAGATGAATAGAGGAATTTCTAATTTAATTAAAATCGCTTTATCTCTGTCTATTTACACGTTAATATTTTCTATGGATTGATTGCACAATAGTTTTTTTTTTTTGATAAATTACATCTGAATGGTGATAGAAAGAAAATGAAAGGATGATTTAGAAAATTTAAAGTAGGCTGTGATTGGTATTCGAGACCTATGAAATTGAAACCGACTAGATTTCCTTGTTTATTATCGAATTTTCTATAAACGTACTGTTATCGATGCTGTTATAAATTTAGGGCTATTTATTTGTTCACTGTTGGTATATCGGATTACAAACGCATTGTTTTTGAGGTTATTGTAAATCTAGGGGAATTTCTTTGATGTTAATCGGTGGTGTCAACTTTTCCTTGATGGTTTTTATTGTGTGTTTACTGAAAAATTTAACTTTCATTTACTTTTCAATTACAATATAATAAATGTGATAAAATCGCCATGAAAGTACAGTAATTTCATGATGAAAGTCGTTAAAATATCGTCGAATTTAATGATAGATTAAGACACGAAATTTTGTCTTATAAATCGACAACTCGCTTGTGTAAATTTCTCTTATTTTTCATTCATTATGGGCAATTATTTTGTAAAATTAGTTCCGAATTATTGAAAAATGATTGTCTTTCAAATTATTTTTGATAAAAAATCGCTATATCCGTGGAGAAAACCTGAAATTTGCTGAAATTTGACGAAAAATCGTGGAGACTTCAACGGGAGATTAGCATGGAAACCCGCCCGAAATTTACAGTTTTTCGTGTGATTACACCTGGAGACTTCAATGGTGGGTGAGTACAGAGAATTGCATGAATTTGCAATTGTAGGATTTCAGTTGGAAACTTTAATGGTGGTTAATTACAGGAATTCGCTTGTAATACTATTTTCTAGAGCGATTCCAGTTGGAGACTTCAATGGGAGGTAAACAATGAGACTCGCCTGAAATTTGCTGTTTTTTGTGAAATTTCAGCTAGAGACTTTAATGTTCGATAAACACAGAAACTCTCCTGAAATTTACGGTTTTTTAAAGACTTAAGAATACAGCTGAAGCCTTTAACGCTAGGTAAGAACAGGAACTTTCCCGAAATCTGCCCTTTCCTTATGCATTTTAGCTGGAGACTTTAATGGTAGATAATTATAGNAACTGGTAGAGTCATTTTGACTCAGCCACAAAAAAATAATTAAAAAATAAAAAGTTACCTGTCTCGGCGTTTTTCGAAATTTTGATAAATAAAAAAGTTATTTGCATTATGCGGAACCTTTCGGTCAACCTGTATAACTGAAATAGAGCCAACTGCGAGTTTCAATACATTAACATAAAATTTTGAGCTACAATTACTGAGAAATGCCATCCATTGGGAAAAAGTAATACACAATTTTGATATCATTTCGACTTAATTAGCAATTTTACTGCAAAATATTTTCGGTAAACAGGGCCATTTGGGAGTTTCTTTAACAATTCACACGTAACAGGAGGATTAAAATGTAAAAATTGAGACAATGATAATGTAATGTGACCTGGCTATTGATTTATTTGAATTTCCCGCGTGTGATTGAAATTGCGCCATCTTTCGATTATACCGGATATCCCATAATATCCTAAATAATTTCAGGGGTAGATAGGGGGTAAAGTTCTATAACAAAAAAATTTATGCCATTTTTGTTCCGAGCACTTAATCGAAAATTGACGAGAACATGACGGAATAGAACTCCCGAACTTTTACTAACTTAAGCCTAGTAATTTTCTGTATATTTAGTTGGTATTGCAATTCAATTGTCACATGACTGTAACAAAAGTATTGTTTCCAATGACGTACTTCTAAATCATTTATTGTTTTAAAATTTGGCGCCTAAATAGAAAATGAAATACCTCGTTTTTTAATGACGTACCACTAAGTTATTGGTTATTTTCAAATGTTCCGCCTTTTTTAAAGTCAATGAAACTTTATTTAAATAAAATCCAATATAAAAGGGAATGAATTGAGAATAATTTGTCATTAATTTAATTAATTAACCAATCAGGTGTGTGCTGTAAGCAACAAAAGAGTGAAACCTTCAAAATAAGGAAGCCTCTGACTGCCTGATTTACTTAATTATTTAGGAGTAAGGTACAATTTCATCCCCTATCCACCTATAAAATCAAGCGCGACATTTTGGGATATCCAGTATATTCGAACTAATTTAAACCTTACAGATATCGTTCTTCAATTACTTATGTCGCCATCTAGTGAAAAGACGAAAAACTAAAATTATATAATAAAATTTGACACAATTTTTTGAACATAACCCTACTTTCTACAATCATGTCGCGACGAAAAAATACGACTTTTAGATGAAATAAAACAATGACAACACTACCGGAATTACTCGAAACATCCACAAATTCCACAAATAGTTCCAATAAATTAACAATTCGTGGTAAAATTCTATTGGGAATAACAGGTAAAACAACATAACCTCAATCTTTTCATAACCTATAATTTTACAACCGATTTCAGGTGGTATTGCTGTGGGTCTTACGGTAATTTCCGCACCGTTTCTAACGCCAGCATTACGGCGATTTTGTTTACCGTACGTGCCGGCAACTAGACACCAAATCGACAATGTTGTTAAAGCTTTAGAGGGCCGACATCGGGACGGTTTAGTTCTCGATTTGGGTTCCGGCGATGGACGGATTGTTTTCGGTAGTTATTTCCAAATATTTCAAGTTCTATTATTTAATTGGTATTGTTTTCGTGATTTTAGAACTAGCCAAGCGTAATTTTCAGGTACATGGGGTTGAGTTGAATCCATGGTTGGTGTTGTATTCGAAATTACAAAGCTTAAGACACGGTCTCAATGATCGTGTACGTTTCTATAGGGATGATTTGTGGCGATTTAATTTGAAGAAATATGACAATATTGTTATATTCGGCGTTGAACAAATGGTAATTTTCTCATGAATTACCCAAATTTTGGGTATTTGTAAAAGTTGTCGATTATACAGGGTGTCCAACGGTATTTAATTTCAGAGTTGGCTGTGTCTGTTATTACATAGCGGACAATTGAAGACATTAACAAATGTCAAATTTATAAAGCAAGATTGCTAGATTTATCAGCATTGTTGTATTTCAGGCCTGATTATTTGACTTTTTCTACCTTTTGTCTGGATTTTCTAGCTTTTGTTTTCTTTTTGTTGCCATTATTTTGCTCTTTTCTTACTCTGATTTTCCTGCTCTTTTGTCCTTTTTCTCTTTTTGTTACTCTTCCTTTCTGTTTGTCTTACTCTTACTCTTTTGCTCTTTTCTTGCTCTTGTTTTCCTCTTTCCTTACCCTTTTTTTTCTTTTGCTCTTCTTTTCCTGCTCTTTCTCTTTTGTTCTTTTCTTCTTCGTCTTTTCTTCTTCTCTTGCTCTGGCTTTTCTTTTGCCCTTTTCTTCCTTTCTTGTTCTCTTTTGCCTCTTTCTTATCATATGTTCTTGCTCTTCTGTTCCTATACCCTCCCTATTCTTTTGCTCTTTTCTTCTTTGTTTCTTCCTTATCTCTTGATCTTTTGCTTCTTTTTTGTTTTTATCGTGCTCTTATTTTCATCTTCTCTTTCCTTTCTTTTCTCTTTTCTTGTTCTTTCTTTTCTCTTCACATGTTCTACCATTCTTCTTCTCTTGCTCTGCTGTTCATATTTTTTTCCTCTTCTTTTGCTCTTTTCTGCTTGTTCCTTTTCTCTTACTCTTGTTTTTTTTACTCTTCTCTTCCTCTTCACTTGCTCTTCTTCTCCTGTTCTTTTCTTACCTTACTCATCTTTTGTTCTTTTCTTCTTCTCTTGCTCTGGCTTTTCTTTCGCCCTTTTCTTCCTTTCTTGTTCTCTTTTGCCTCTTTTCTTATCATATGTTCTTGCTCTTCTGTTCCTATACCCTCCCTATTCATTTGCTCTTTTCTTCTTTGTTTCGCCCTTATCTCTTGATCTTTTGCTTCTTTTTTGTTTTTATATTACTCTTATTGTCATCTTCTCTTGCTTTTCTTTTCTCTTTTCTTGTTTTTTCTTTTCTCTTTATATGTTCTTCTTTTCTTCTTCCCTTGCGCTTCTGTTAATATTTTCTTAATTTTTTTTGCTCTTTTCTTCCTTGTTCATTTTCTCCTATTCTTGTTCTTTTTGCTCTTCTTTTCCTCTCCCCTTGTTATTCTTTTTCTGTTGTTTTTACTTACTCATCATTTGTTCCCCATTTTCTCTTTTCTGCCCTTTTTAAAAATTCTCTTGTTCTTTTCTGGCTTTTTGTTTTTCTTTTCTTCTCTTGCTTTTCTTTTTCTATTTTAACCCTCTTGTTTTACTCTTTTACTCTATTCTTGATTTTCATTTTCTTTTGCTCTTCTATTCCTTTTCTCTTGCTCTTTTTGCTCGTATCTTGCTTTCTTTTGCTTTTTTGCTCTTACTCTACTTTTGACTTTCTATTCTTTTCTGGATAATCATCTCCTGTTCTTGCTATTTTTTGATCTTATTTTCCTCTTTTTTGATTCTCTCTTTCTTTACTTTTCCTGTTTTGTTCTTCTCTTGCTCTTCTAGTGCTCTTCGCATTTCTTTTGCTCTTTTATTACACTTCTCTTGATTTTGCTATTCTATTATTTTCTTGTCTTGCTCTCTTTTGCTCTCCGGTTACCCCTCCTTTTCTGGTCTCTGTTTCAGCTTTCGTTCTTCCTTTCTAATTGCCCTGTTATCTTGTGCATTTTTCGCTCTATTCTGTGTTTTCTTGCACTTCTTTAGCTCTTCTCTTCCTTTTCTCTTGCTCTTTTTGCTCGTATCTTGCTTTCTTTTGCTTTTTTTCTCTTACTCTACTTTTGACCTATTCATCGTTTGCTCTTCTTTCCCTATTCTTTTCTGGTTAATCATTTGCTGTGCGCTTTCTCCTGTTCTTGCAATTTTTTGATATTATTTTCCTCTTTTTTGATCCTCTCTTTCTTTACTTTTCCTGTTTTGTCCTTCTCTTCCTTTTCTAGTGCTCTTTGCATTTCTTTTGCTCTTTTATTACACTTCTCTCGATTAGCTTTTCTATTATTTTCTTGCCTGGCTCTCTTTTGCTCTCCGGTTACCCCTCCTTTTCTCGTCTCTGTTTCAGTTTTCGTACTTCCTTTCTGATTGCCCTCTTATCTTGTCCATTTTTCGCTCTATTCTTTCTGTTTTCTTGCCCTTCTTTACCTATTCTCTTCCTTTGCTTTTGCGCTTTTTATTTTCCTTTTTTGCTCTTGTGGTTCCTATTTTCTTCTTCACTTGTTCTACTTCTATTCACTTTCTCTTCTTTTCTCTTTCTCCTTTCCTTTTGCTCTACTTTTCTTCTTCTCGTACTCTTTTTGTCCTATTTTTTTTGCTGTTCGTCATTTGTTGTTTATTTTCTCTTTGCTTGCTCTTGTTTTTTTTCTATTGTTATTATTTTCCTGTACCCTTGCTCTTCTTTTATTGTTCTTTTACGCTATTCTTGTCTTATTCTTTTCCTTTTCTCTTGTCCTCTTTCCCTATCCTCTCCTTATAAGCTCACCATTCTGTCGTTCATTTTCTCTTTCCTCGTTTTCCCTCTTCGTTTGCTCTTTTCTAACTCTTCTTTTTCCTCCCCCTTGCTTTGTTTTGCTGTTTCTTGATCTTCTCTGGCTTTGTTGTTTTGCTTTCACTCTATTTAACGCTTCTGCTTATCCATCCTTTATCTCTTTTTCTTCTCCTGTTTTTTTTTCTTTTCTTCCTTTGCAGCTTATGGCATTTTAGTCAATTGATCAGGCCTGCAATAAAGCAAACTGGTGAAAAATCTAACTTTGGTGTGAACAAAGTTACGACACTACGTAACCAACATTTAGCCAATTTTGTGGCCAAATGGCGTTGGACACCCTAAGGGCTGCAATTTTTGTAATAGAGATGCCAAAAAAAGATAGAATGGCTAATTTCAAGCCTTATTGTATCTCATTTGAATTTTAGACAAGATTAACAAAACTACATCCCTTCGGCTAAAAATAAATCAAAATAGGGTAGTTCTAGTATAGATTTAAGGGTGTTTTATCTGTTCTAGATGGGTGATTTAGAGGCGAAATTCGATCGTGAATGTCGCACCGATTGTAATATAATCGCTTGCCGTTTCCCCTTACCAAATAAATTACCGAAACAAACAATCGGTTATGGTATTGATACGGTATGGATTTATCAACAATAGACCCTTTCAACAATTCGTTTTTTTTGTTTGATTTAATTAAAATTTTGTAACTAATATGTAAGTAGTTATTAATACTTTCGATAGGAATGTTTTCGATTATGTAATGTCATAGGTTAATTTATGATTTATTAAATTTGACATCTGTTGAAATATTTCTCAAACGGATGAACAAAGTTACGACATTATCTAAAAGAAGCATAGCCCATTGTAAAGTAAAGTACCGTAGTATATTTTGTAGATAAAATTGTCAATTGGAATTATATTAAGTGTTTAAAAATGATACGAAACTGTACTTTAATCAAAGATTATGAAACCGTTTCCAATTTCTATCGTAATGATAGACTAATAATTCAAAATTGATGAAGAGAGATAGACAATTTTAATTATCCACTCAATTGTTTCTAACGCCTTTCTATCGTAAATAAATAATTATTATTGTCATTGTTTAATGAATCACCCAACATTTGTTTTTTTTTTTAATTTAATTTATTAACGTTTGATAATTACAAACAATAATTTTATATTGTTTAAAATTTTTTAAATTTATTCGTAATATTTTTTTGAATTTAATAAATTGATTGACATTCAATTAAAATTGAATGAATAAAATAAATTGATAAAGGCAGGTTCATAATGGTCAATAATCGTAGGTAATAAATATAGGTTAGGTAAATGGCACCTTAGCAACTTCTATTCAGCATGTTTTTCAGGGATAGGTTAGGAATTTATCGAAATGGTAACATTTTATCAATTTCGTATAAGAATAAAAACTTGAAATATTTGCAGAAAAGCTTTCTGTTTTGTTTGGTAAAGTAATATCAGAAGAATCGTTCTTTTTTTTTTCAGTAAAGATCTCCATGAACCTATGCGGGAAGGGCAACTGTTAGTTTCACTCATGTGTAAATTTCAAAAACTTTGAGAAATTCAATTCAAACGTGCTACTGAAATGTAAATGAATGCTTATAAAATGACATAGATATTAAATCGTCCTGATAAGTAGCTTTAAACATTCTCAGTAGTGTAAAAATGCACAATAATCTGAGTACAAAAAGCTTCTATTATTTTACTCAGAGTTGTGTTTCCAAAATTTGTTCAATGCTTTTAAAATAAGATAAGCATGAAATTGTTCGAGAATTGAATCAATAGTTTCGAAATGTGCTTAGCACAAAAGTCGATTTTTCTATGTAAAAAAGTGTAAATTTCTGTAAAAAGAACGACTTACACAGGGAATACAATTGTGTAAATTTCAGAAAAAAGTGCAAAACCTAAATTAAAGTTAATTGCTGTTGAAATGTGAATGAATACTTATAAAATGTCTTAGTATAAGCATGAAGAGTAATCGGATTAATAGCCTTAAAAATGTACTTATTGTTACTAATGAAATGTGTCAGTCTTACTGAGTAATAGAAATTTGCATGAATCTGAGTAAAAAGACCAACTATTAATTTTACTCAATGGAGAAAACTGTACAAACCTGATAAAGTTATCTGAAGGCTAAGTTAACACAATATGCTGTTGAAATGCCAATGAATGCTTATAAAATGCCATAATATAAGCATGAAACAGTTCTAGAAATGTTCATCAAAAAATCGCCTTGAAAATATACTCAGTAATGTATAAAGTTCAATTTTTCACATATAAACTGAGTCAGAAGGGCAATAATGCATTAAACTCAATTTTTCAGAGTAAAACTGAGTCAGAAGACCAACTACACTTTTTACTCAGAAAATAGAATTGTGCAACTTTCAAGAAGTTGTCTAATAAATGCTTATAAACTGGCAAAGGATAACTGTGAAATCGTTCCAGGAGTTTTGGATTTTGTTCAGAGAATTGTTAAAGTTGCAAAATTTTGGGCAAAAACTAAATTAAAATAACATGCTTTCAAAATGCAATTTAATGATGATAAAATGGTATAATATAAGCATGAATTCTGAATGAAATGAGCAATTACTAACTTTAATCAAACAAAATAATTGGGCAAATTATAAAATCTTGTCTGAAAACTAAATTGCAACAAATTGTTAAAATGCAAATTAATGCTTATAAAATGCCATTATATACGCATGAAACCCTTTTCTAGTAATTTTCACCTATTTTTTCTGATAAAAAGCGCAACTATCAACATAATTCAGAAAATATAATGGTTTAAAGTTCATAAAATCGTCCAAATGCTTAGTGTTTTAAAATAATATGCTGTTAAAATTGAAGTGCAAATTTTTAAAACGTCGAAAACTTGAATTAAAAGGCCGGTCTAGTAATTTTCATCTGAAAATTGCATTACTCAGTAATGTACAAAAGTCAGTTTTCCTGGCTAAAAGTGGAGCTTAATTGAGTAAAATGAGTAACTACTAGTTTTGCACGAGACAATAAAGTTGTGCAAATTTCTAAAAGTTGTGCCAAGGCTAAATTTAAGCAACATGCTGTTTAAATGCAAATAAATTCTTTCAAAAAGTCACAACATAAGCATACATGATCGAATCAATCATTTTGAGAATCTGGTAAAAAATGTAAAAATGTAACAATTTTCGTGCTAATTTGAGATAATGCATAGGAAAACAATGAGCAATAAATCACCAAACTAAATAATGTCACAATTATGAATTTTCCCTATTAAGCCATTATCATTGTTTTTGTTTTTATTACAATTCCAATAACAATAGCAATTTGTGCTATTGTTATTGGAATTGTACGTTTATTTTTATGTATATGGAGATATTTGATCTCCATATACATAAAAAATAAACGTACAAACGCCCACAATCAATAGAACTTATATCTCTACAATTCAAGGCACTAAATTTTCAGTCGCATTGATAAGTTTCAAACTTGTAAACGATATGTTTGCAAATTTCATGAAATCAACACCCTTATCGATAATAATCATTAATCTTGTCCTTATATCAATCACACATAGTGATCAGACGAAAAAAAAACAAAGTGATTGTAATTTGTGTAAAACGTAAGCTTTGTGTAACTTTTGATTGCATACAGAATATGTACAAAATTCGTTTGTAATTACAGATTATTGCCACCATGTTGTGATACTAACAATTGTGACAAATGTCGAACAAATGTACAAAATGTCGATGGGCGAAATTATGTTGTTACATATGTACCAGCCATTATACCATACAATTCCGGTAATTGTTACATTTGATAAGCATTTATCGTTTATCATTTAATAAATGATTGTCTTTTCATAGATGGTACATTAAATCAGAAGCCCAATGTTAAAGCGAGATTACTACCAATGGATAATCTTAAAGTTGGCAACAATGATAAAAATGTGCATGGTTATAGTGAAAATGTACCAGCATTAATCTATCAGCCTGATGTTCAAATTCAACAACCAATTATAACATTACCACGATTACAACAACATCAACAACTAAATCGGCAATTTGTACCATTTTCATACTGGAATATCAATGCTGATAATGTTGATTTCGACGATGTTAGTGATAGTGATTATCAAATGGCATCCAATAGTGGAGAAGATAATCAGCATGTGCCAGTAATAATCAACACTAGTGTCACAAAAGCTCATCGTCCAAAATTAAATAAAGCAAAAAAAGTGCAAACTAATTATATTAAATCAAAATTACCATCACCACCTGGTAAAGTATTAAAGAAGAAACCAACAATACAATACCCTATAGAAATTGATGGGGTAACTTATATTATTACACCAGGTAAGCATCCGCGGGTAGTCATAGCTAATGAAAATGCGTATAAGAATCCAGCGGTTAATAAACCACCACCACGACCAATAATCAATACTTACGTGATACCATCCGATATTAAACCACCAAATCAAATAACACAATTTCATGTCAATGCTGCTAGTATGCCAAATGATGATAAAAAAATGCCAATGCAACTTAACGATTATGGTATACATGATTATAATATACCAGCCGATGAAAATTTCCCACTTTACGATTATCCTATAATCGACGAGAAAATAGCACAAAATGTCCAGCCGTATCAACAATCCAAAATACCAATCAATGCTTACCATCCGATAATCCCGCCGGAAAATCTTATGAAATTATCAATTCCTTACCTAAGAATCACTCCAGATGCTGATGTTAATAGACCTGGCAAATTATCGACAGCTTATTTGGACAATCCAGTGTTGCCAACACCGGAAAAAGTGCAATATCCCCAAGTTACAAATGCTGATGAATTAACAACAGTACAATTCATTCCAAGTCCACTACCAGTTAAAACTTCTGGTGCAACCGATCCGGGTGAAAATGCTTATCATTCGGTAATTCAAGTATTGCCAGATTCGCAACAAATCAAACAACCACCAATAAACTACAATAAAGACCCTGTAAATGCTTATAGTACTCCTATTATTATGCCGCGTATCGAAGAATTGCCAAATGTTAAAAGCGACATGCTACCATTAGTGCAAAATATGCCTAAACCGCCGATACAATCGCATGATGATGGAAAACTATCAAATGATCAATTCCCAGTACAACTCAATGCTACTGATGTAAATGCTGATAATAGTGATTCGAATCAACCAACAATAGATTTTTTCATCAATGGTACTGGTGTAAATGCTGATAATAGTGATTTTAATCAAACAACGGTAGATAATGCTGATAATAACACAACTCCTTCAGCAAATGATGAACTTATATCACCACAACCTTATGGTAATGCTGATAGTCGTATAAGTAAAGTCGATTATGAAGAGAGTATCCCATTTTATGATGCTTACATTAATGGCCGAAATGGTGATAATGATGATAACTTGACAGAATCGACAGGTAATAATCGATTTGGTGATTTTATTGATTGGTTTGATTATTTTAATAATGAAGAAAAAGCTGATAGAATAGCCCCAAATAAAGGGTTCATTTTTCCACGACCGATCAATGTGAAGAATAAAAAAAAGGAGAATGCTCGGGGTAAAGTTGGTAAAGAGTACAATATTACAGGAACGGTGAAATATACAGAAAAAGTCACAAATGTTGAAGATGAGAATGCCAAAGTTGAAAAAGATAAGAATGTAAAAAGTGTAAACGGCACAAGTGTTGGAGATAAGAATGCTGAGGTTGAAAGCGATGAGAATGTACAAAGTGTAAAAGTCATAAGTGTTAAAGATGAGAATGCTGAGGTTGAAAGTGATGGAAATGTACAAAGTGTAAAAGTTACAGAAACTGTTGAAGAAGACAACTATGATAAAACTGATGAAAATGCAAAAAATAAAAAAAAATCCGAAACAGCTGAAGAGTATAACTATGATGAAACTGATGAAAATGCAAAAAATAAAAAAAAATCAGAAACAGCTGAAGAATACAACTATGATGAAACTGATGAAAATGCAAAAAATAAAGTTTCAGAAACAGCTGGAGAATACAATTATTATGAAAATGAGGAAAAAGCGCAAAATTCCAAAGCTACAGAAAGTGGAACAAATATTGAAGAAACTAATGGTGACGAGAGTTACATCGAGGATTACAATGTGGAAAGTGCTGCATTTGTAGAACCTAATCAGGAAAAGCATGAAGTACCGTCAAGACCGATCCAACCGGTACTTGTAACTGTAGTGAAAAATACTGATAAAAAAACGAAAGTTATCCATAAAACTATACCAATAAGCAACATTTTCATGAGCATTTTCGACTATTTTACCCAGCATAAACCCAAAATTCCGACTAATATCGGTATTACAGCCGACATGATGAACAATGATAAGCTTTATCAAACTGTAAAAGCCACAAATTTTGAATCGCTGAAGAGACTGGGCTTATTAATGATGCATTTGTTGAAATATATGAATGCTGATAGGAAGATGACGCCCGGGGAAATCATCGAACATACAATCGCTGATGTCAACAATGAGAAAACTGATGGTCTTATCACCAAAGATCCGGAAATCATTGCTTATATCGGTTGGAAATTGATCGATTCAACGAATGCAGGTGCGGATAATTTGAAAATGACGAAAACTCTGAAAACGATTATGACGAAAGTATTGGATGATGAGCGTTTTAGTGAATTGAAGGGTTTTTTGAATGGAAATAAGAGTCATCCAACGGTGACTCATGTACAATCGATGAAATATCAGAAAAAATGCCTGTGTAAACTAGTACCGGTTGGAGAGCCATAATAATACTAGTAATAGTGATAACAATGATAACAGCTTATAAAAATGATTATCATCATTTAAATGATTAGATTAGGCTACCTGTTATTTGAAAAAATTGATGATTGGAAATAAAATTATTTAATAGTAAAAGAGTAGTTTCGATTTTATGCCAGTTAACGAATTTATGCCAGTGATAAGAGTAAATTAGAAAATTCCTTGATTAGCATCAGTTTTAATTCACTCAAACAATGGATGTAATTAGGTAGTGTAATTAATTTACTTTTGTTTGTTTTTTGTTTACGTAATTAATAAAAAAATTAATTATTTCACAGTTCCAGTACATTTACTTTAAAGTAAGTTGATTTTTATGAGTCGCCTTTTTTCGAATTCAGCGTGGGCTCAATTCGCTTTTGTTTTCTTCTTCTTTGTTTGTCTGCTTGTTAATTTGAAACAACACGTAGCATCATACGGTGACTCAGTTATGAATCATCGAGTTAGAATTAAATTGTTTTAGTGCTACTCCTTTTGCTCGCGAAATAGTTTAAGTAATTCACAGTTTGTTCTTTTGATTGTCATTGTTTTGTACTTTTAAATGAGTCACAATGAGCGAAATTAGCAGTTATAAAAATACTGACGCGGAAGATGGCTTGGATTTTCCATTTTGAGCATTGTTTGATTAAAAAAACTCACATTTTGCTTCCTTGATTCTCATCGTTTTGTATCTTTGACTTATATGAGTCATAATGAACAAAATTGGCACTAGCAGAAAGTTGGGTACTTCTTGGTTTGTTTGTTTAACTCCATTGTTTAGCTACAAATGCTCCCCAAACAGCAGAGTTAGTGTAAATTTATTCGAATTAGCTTCTGATCTTCAACGAGTCATAATGAGCAAAATTGGAGCTGCTAAAACAGTAAACATTGTAGTCGTTTTTGAATTGCTAATTTGGATGCATTGATTGGTGGTTAAAAATGCTTGCAAAGCAATATCAGTTACTCATTTCTATTTTTGTTTGACTCAGAATACTCTCTTGATTTTATTTTACATCTTTGTCTGAGTCATGATGAGCAAAATGAGTAATTTTAAAAACGGTTTAGTTCTGAGTTTGCTCGGTCAAAAATGAGATTAGCTTAAATTTTCCCGCTTGATTTCAATTTTAAGCTTCAACAAGTCACAATGCGTAAAATTAGGTGTTGTTAAAAGAGCAAGTTTCTAGTTTATTTGTTTGTATTGCTTGGTCAAAACTACTCATGGAACAGTGTGAGAATTTCATCTTTTGACCTCTTGATGTCTATTGCATCTTATCATTGACTTGTATGACTCAGAATGACAAAAATTAACAGTTACAAAAATGATGTACTTTTTGATCGTTCTGCTTCAATACTTAGCTGAAAATCCCTTCCAGACCACTGAGTTTACTTAATTTTTTCACTTAAGCTCAGTTTTGGCCTTAACGAGTCATAATGAGCAAGCTACCAAAACAGTAAACATTCTAGTAGTTTTTGAATTGATAATTTGGATTCATCGATTGATCAAAAACGCTCTTAAAATAGTATTGGTTATTCATTTGTGCTTTTGTGTGACTCAGAATACTATTTTCATTTTCATTTTTCTATATCTTTGTATGAGTTATGATTAGTAAAATCAGCAGTTTCAGAAACAATTTAGTTCTGAGTTTGCTCAGTTAAAAATGCTCATAAAACAGTGTAATTAGATGAAATTTTGTTACTTGAGTTCAGTTTTCATCTTGAACGAGTCACAATGAACAAAACTAGTAATTGTTAAGAGTTTTAAGTTTCTAAAATTATCTCTGCAAAAGTTGTTTTTGGGTTTTGTCTCAAATTTTCTCTCTTCGAGTCTCTTTTGAGCTCAAGCAAGTCATTAGCAGCAAAATTAAGATTTTCTAAAACTGAACATCATATTTATCCTTGTAGCTTGATACTTACAGACCAGTATAACTTTAATGTAAAAATGAGTAACACAGGTATACGTATGAAGTTTTTGATTTTGCTTCGCTGCTCAAGAAGCAATGACGATGGCTTAATTCTTCTCTTTCGAATTGATTCTCTTCCATTCTTAGGTTCAATCAGTCATAATGAGCAAATTTAATAGTTGCCAAGACGCTAATCACTGTGATATTTTATGAATTTCTATTCGGTTTATCGGCTTGGTCAAAAATGCTCATAGACCAGTGTGAAGGTTTCAAACTTACCCTTCTGATTGTCAACCGTTACTTTTGAAACTTATAGATTTGTTGACTCTTTATGCTCACTCATTTTGCCACATCCATACTTCAAAAGAGGTCTTTCGATTGTTAAGCAAAAAATTTTTAAAGGCTACAGATTTGCTTACACTTTTTGCTTTATCATTTTTTCGTTTCCATGCGTCAAGAAAAGTCTTCTTATTACTCACTACTCATTAAGGCTTGCACATAGACTCATTCCTTTCAATTGCTCATTTTGCCACTCCAACAAACACTTCCGATTGTCAAACATTACTCTTAAAGGCTTACAGATTTGCTCATTTTGCCACTTTCATGCTTCAAAAGAGGTCTTCTGATTGTTAATCAATACTCTTTAAGGCTTACAGATTTGCTCACAATTATTGCTTGCTTATTTTTCCATATTTGTGCGTCAAGAAAAGTCCTGTTGTCAAGCATTACACATTAAGGCTTGCAGATAGATTCATACCTTTTACTTGCTTATTTTGCCATTTAATAAGAGTTTTGATTGTCAAGCACGTCCCTTTAAGGTTTGCTGATTTGTTTACACCTTGCTAGCTACATGATTCAAAAATGCCAATATCATTGCTGAATTCTGAATGGCTATCATTATTCTAATTTTGCTTCAATCCAGCGAACTAAAATTGATTATTTTATAGTAAAAATATCGATCATACACGTTCATTGCTCTCATTGAGCAATTATGAAGAAAAGACATTCAAAGCGTTAAAACCACAACTATTAGCCGTGTTAATAGCAACATTGAATCATATAGTCATTGGTATCTCATTAACATATTCAGCTATACTTTTGCCACAATTAAATACTGATGAACATTTCAAAGATATTACTGATAGCCAAAAATCGTGGATTGCAAGTACTTATGTTCTAACTATACCGTTCGGCTCAATAATGACCGGCTATATAATGGATAGAATTGGCCGTTTGAATACATTAAAACTAACAACATTGCCACATTTACTTGGTTGGATACTACTAGCAACAGCGCAAAGTTTCCCCATGCTAATCATTGGACGAATTCTAATGGGATTAGCTTCTGGTACTACTTTTTTTTTGTTTTTAAGAAAAATTATTTTCCCCTACCGTGTCCAAATTTGTAAAATTGATAATTTGTCTGTTTTGGACAGCTTTTGGTACAAATCCAGCACAAGTTTATGTGGCTGAAATCTCACATAAAGATCTACGTGGATCATTTCTATCATTAGGTCCTGGTTTTATGTCAATTGGTATTATTATCACATATTTACAAGGATGGTTATTTGGTTGGCGTTTATTAGCCTGGTTAGCAGCATTATATTCAATTATACCGCTGATATTGTTGTTTCTAATTAAAGAAAGTCCATTATGGTTGATTGCAAAAAATCGCATTGAAGATGCTAGAATTTCATTGAATTGGTTCTATCGTTATCAAACGAAATTACCAAATTCCGACCAAAATTTTGCCGAAGTACAATTGCAATTATTACAAAAAGACAACACTAATGACGAAACTGATGATGAAACTGTCAAAACCTCGAATTGGAGAGCTTTTCTTAAGCCAACTGCTTATAAACCATTATTAATATTGATTGGTTTATTTGTTTTCCAGCAATTTTCCGGCATTTATATTTTTTTGTTTTATACAATCACGTTTTTTGAAAGTGTTGGTAGTACAATCAATCCATATGCTGCATCAATTGGTATTGGTATAATCCGGTTGGGTATGTCAATGATCACATTATGGATGTTTAAAAAATATGGACGAAGATCTTTATTGATGTTAAGTGGTATTAGTATGGCAATATTCATTACAATTTCTGGTATTTTCACCTATTTGATCAAAACAGGTACGTAAAACTTTCGATTATAATTATATAGTTGAGCTATTTTGGTGGGAAAAATGCTTACTTGAAGTTTTGCCTGCCTTGAAACGCACAAGAAAGGCAATATGTAGATTATAATTGAGCTTCTTTGGTCTGAACAAAGCTGACTGGGGTTTTTCTCATGTTGGAAAGTCTATAGTCAAGCTTGTTTGGTAGAAAAAAAATCTCCTAAGATCTTAATTGGTTTAGGGAGGCTATGAATGGCCTTCTTTGGTGAAAAAATTCTTCTCGGAAGATGCGCTTGGCTTGGAGAGGTCAACAAAGCACAGTTTTATCCATAATTGAGCTTCTTAAGTAGGTCCTAGACATAGTTGGAGTTTTGTCCGGCTTAGGGAGACTATAATTGAGCTCCTTTGGTGAAAAAAATCTCACTTGGAGTCCTACCCAACTTTTGGAACTCAACTAGCGTTTTGCTTCTCTTGAGGAGGTTGCAATTAAGCTTTTTTTCATAAAAAATAACTCACCTATAGGTTTTATGTCTTAAGGAACTCAGCAAAAATACACTTGTGGCTACAACTGAGCTTTTTTGGTAGAAAAAAATTTAGTGGAAATTTTGTTTGTCTGAACGAAACTTGCAAAACAAAATTCCAACTATAATAGAGCTTTTTGCATGAAAAAAGTCAATTTTAAGCATAGTCGATTTTAAGCAACTATAATTAAGCTCTTTTAAAGAAAATAAGGCTCAATTACATTCTTGCATCTCTTGGTATAACTAAACTTTGGTGGGAAAAAAGCTCATCTGAGAATTAGTGAGTCTGCGGGGGGTTGTCAACAGAAACAAAATTTCAACCACAACTGGGCTTTTTTTGAAGCAAATAAAACTTAGTTTGAATTTTGGTGTGGCCATAGTTGAGCGTTATTGGTAAGAAAAAGCCCATTTGGAATCTAGGTCTTCTTAGGAATTATTTTTGGACCTTTGGTTAGCAAAAGCCCATTTTAAAATTTTGTCCGTTTAAATAAGTTTCATACGAGCAAAATTTTGGCTATTTAGTGAGAAAAAGCTTTGTTTCCAGTCTTAGTGGAGTAATAACTGAATTTCGTTTATGAATGAGGTTTCGCCTCTCATGAGAAGGCTACAATTGTACTTTGTTGAGCTCACTCGCAATTCTACGAGGGTGAATCAAACAATTTTCGGAAAACTTTCATAAAATTTTGGAGTTTCTTTACTGGAAAAACCTCAACTGGACTTCTGTTCATCTTAAGAAGTTCAAAACAATAAAATTTTGATTATAATTAAGGTATTTGGTTGGGAATAACTTGATTGAACTTTTTTTTTTCGAATTTGCGTACCTATAATTAAACTTCTTTGACGAGAAAAATGCCTAGCTGGGATCTTTTTTGCATGTAAGAGATAAGAAAGGAAAAATCAAATCCTAGCTATAATTGAGCTTCTTTAATGGAAGTAAAGCTTATCTGGAATCTTACTTACCCTGGGGAGCCTTTTTGGAGGTTCACCTGTCTTGAGAAGAATTCAATTGAGCTTCTTTGATGATTATTTGAGATTTCTGTGGCAAGAAAAAGTCTTATTGGAGTTTTACCCGTTTTGGGGTGGCTATAATTGGACCCCTTTGGTGGGAATAATTCAACTGAGGTTTCATCCATGTTAGAGACCTCAATGAAATACAAAATTTCGTCCATTTTGACAAATATAAAAATTTTGCAGAACAAACTGATTTAAATTGGGTACCTGTTGTTGGACTTCTATTTTATGTTGTTTGTTCAATGGTTGGTTTCTTACCAATACCATGGATGGTACCAGCTGAATTATTACCATTAGAAATAAGGAGCATAGCATTGAGTATTGTGATAGCAGTAGCTAATGCCACCATGTTTGCAGCAGTACAAAGTTTCTACTTTCTGGTAAATTTATTTAATGGTACAGCTGGCGTTCAATGGTTTTTTGGTATTGTGTCATTATTGGGCGCACTTTACACTTTTGTTTTTCTACCAGAAACTCATCAAAAGAAATTATCAGAGATCGAAGATTATTTCAATGAACATACAATTTACTGTATCAGAAAATCGTAAATATTTATTTAGTTTCACGATTCAAGGTAATAGTTTATCTTTTCTTATCAATTATGAGGAATTTCAATGAGACATTGAAATTTAATAAAACACATTTTCTATTTCTTATATTGCTTTTTTTATTTTTGACCTCAACCCTTAACCTCAGTTTTGCCTTCATTGATGTACTTTTTCAGCACCATGGTGTTTACTTTCTGGATGATGTCCATGAATTTTGGCATGCGCTAAATTGACAATTTTGAGTATTAATGCTTAGTTTTTTGTGGGAGAAAAAAACGCTTACCTTGATGGAATCTGGAATGGATTTTCCTAGCATGATGTACAATTGAATGGTGGTTCAATCGATTGTGTAAATGTCGATTCTCGTGTGGATGATAAATAGTTTTCACTTCATTCGTGCCAGGAATTACACACTGTATTGGACATGTTGGTGGTGATGTTCCAGGACTGCTAGATCCTGTAGATGGTCCAGAACTGACTGTCACAGGACCGTCAGACGGGTTGGGTGTCGCAGGACTGTCAGACGGGTGGGGTGTCGCAGGACCGTCAGACGGTCCAGGGCTGGATGTTGGAGAACTACCGGATGTTGAAGAAGAACTAGGACCTGAAGGAGTGCCTGTTGAGTCAGATGGTCCAGATGATCCGGATGGCAAAGTTTCATGAGGCAAGCCAGACGAAGGATTACCGCTCGGGCCAGATGATCCAGAACTGGATGTCGAAGGACCGTCAGACGGGTTGGATGATCCAGAGCTGGATGTCGAAGGTCCACCAGTCGAGCCAGATGAGCCAGAGCTGGATGTCGAAGGACCCTCAGACGGATTGGATGATCCAGAGCTGGATGTCGAAGGAGTGCCAGACGGATTGGATTGTCCAGTTGATGTTTTGTCAGTTGAGTCGACCGGACCGGATGTTGTTGATGTTCCAGGATTTCCAGTTGAGTGTGGCTCATTTGGACCTTGTGTTGTATGACAAACTAAAACACAGCCCGGATTCGGTGGTCTAAGTCGTGTAGCAATTCCATGATAGTGATGTGTTTTTCCAGATACCACAGCCACTGTGATTACAAATAGTACAAACGGTGTTAACGATACCATCTTGATGGTGTACTATAATTTGGACGAATAATAAAATGGACGCTTTTATATTTAAAAAAAATATCGGTAATTTTATGGAAGAATTTTAGACTATTCCAAATATTTATAAAAAAATAAATAAAAGAAAATTCCTCTAATTCTATATAGATAACTATACAGATAATTATTCAACTGTTAAGTTTTGTATTGATTAAATAATCAAGGTAAACTATGGAATAATAGTTGAATAGGAATAGTATAAAAGATTTCATAAAAAATTCAGAACTTCTTTAGTTGCAGAGAATTGTAAGAGACACCCTCACATTTTTGTTAACAGCGGAGCAATTTTGATGAAATTTCACACAATTAAACAAAACTACCCCTAGAATTAATTGTTGAAGAAAAAGTAGCAGCTACTATATCGGTTATAAAATTATAAAGGGTTCTTATTTATAACAGATACCACTAATAAGACAATTTTCATAAAATTTTGCATAATCAATCAAAAAAGAAAATTTATCAACCCTTTTAAGCAAATGTGCTTCTATTGATCAGTGTAATAAAGTAATTAGATCCTTTAATTACAGGGTAATAAAGAATTGAAACTGTAAGAGACACTTTCATATATGTGTTTAAAGTGCAGAAAATTTGATGAAATTTTGCTTAATTGAACAAAACTACCCCTATATTTATTGGCAAAATATCATTAAGTATGTTAGTTACACAATTATAAAGAATTTTTTTTTATAAGAAATACTTCAACGTCTCCTCTTCTAATAGGTCAAATTAGATAACATTTTGCATAATTGAACAAACCAACCCCTTTCGTCGACCAGAAAATAAAAGTTTCTATCAGCCCCTTTAATTACAGGGTGAACAAATCTGATCTTCCAGTTGTCGCTAATTTCTTTAGTTACTGAGTGATTAAGAAATGAAACTGTAAAAGACACCCTTATATTTTTGTTAGCAACAAAAAAATTTTGGTGAAATTTGTCACAATTGGACAAAATCACCCTTGTAATTAATTGGCTAGGAAGAAATATCATTAATTATGTTAGTTGCAAAATTATAAAGAATTTTTTATTTATAAGAGCTACCCCAATATCTCCTGTATTAATAAGTCAATTTTGATAAAATCTTCCATAATTAAACTAAACAATTCCCACAATTGATTGGCGAAGAAAAACTTTTATCAACCCCTTTTATTATAGAGCGAACAAATCTATTCCAACAGGTGATCTGTGAAGATAACTGCTTTGGTTACAGAATAACAGAAAACCAAAACTTTCAGAGAAACCCTCACGTTTCGTTATCAGTAGGATTGTTCCAATGAAAATTCGCTCATTTGAGCAAAACTACCCCTATAATTATTTGGCGAAAAAAAAGTATCACTAACCATCGTAATTAGAAGATTATAGAGGGTTTTTAATTAGAAGAGATACCTTAATATTTCCTCCACAAATGGGCCAATTAAAAAACAATTGCAGAGTTAAACACACTTACCCCCATAATTTTAATTACAGAATAATTTACTGTACTTGGCCAGTGAAGAAAACATTGCTAATTTCTTTAGTTAAAGACTGGAAGAGAATGGAAGCTGTAAGAGACACCCTCATAATTTTATCAACAAGGGGGGCAATTTTGATGAAATTTTGCGAAAATAAATGCAACCACCCCTATAATTAATTAAAGAAGAAAAACCCTATACTTACCTTGTTAGTAAGAAAATCATAGAGGATTTTTGGTTATAAGAGATACCATTATAACTCCCCTATCAAGAGACCAATTGTAATAAAATTTTGTACAACTGTAGAAAACTACCCCTATAATTGATAGGTAAAGAAAAAATACTTCACTAGTTGTAGAGTAATAGAAAAAATAATTTATAATTCTTTTTTCAATGCTAACAGTAAGTAGATAACTATATAGATAATTATTCAATTGTTAACTTTTGTATTGATTAAACAATCAAGGTAAACTATAGAATATCAACTGAATAGAAAGCACACAAAAGACCTTATTAATAATTCAAAATTCCATCAAAATAATAACCAAAACTGGACGAAATCTATTCAATTTCAGTACTTTCAGCATGACTGAAGCGACAACAACAACGATAATAAAACGTTCAATTGTAAAAGATTACATTCTAAACACTTCAATCCATGGTTTCCGATTTTTAGCCGCAAAAGGCCTCCATTGGAGCGAAAGGTACCTATTCCATCTTACAGTTGGCCATGCATTTGGCACGTCATATCGTAGCTTTGTTCATGCTTTACCAAATCTGACATTTTTTAATTATAATTTACATCGAAATTTGATGAAGTATGGACATAGCTACGACGTGACGTACTAAACGCCTGGCCAACTGAGTTCTGATTGAAAAACTTGCAAGGTTCCTTTGGGTCGTCATTTGCGTATTATGTTGGGCCGCTACAGGACTCTTAATACTCTCCTCATGGGACGATTTCCAAAATAACGCAATCAGTTTTGTCATCGATACAAATTATTTAGAATGGGACACGAATTTCCCATCGATTGCCGTTTGTGAGAGCGACAATGAGGAGCGTGTTGCCGAAATTTCCGACAGGTAAACTCTTGAAAAATCAAAATTTTTGCAAAATTTCGTCAAATTTCTAGCATTTTCGGCGATCCGCACGATTACAACCTGGACGAAATCGTGCGCGAATCCGTGTACTATGAAGGTGTCTCTTATTACACGTTACAAATCTGCGGTCCGAACGCGTTAACTTACAATGAGGAGTGTTTCAAGAGGAATTTGAGCGAGTTTCCGGCGCTGATAAGAAGCGATTGTGAGGAAATTTTCCGTACCTGTTATTGGAATGATGAACAGTTTGATTGTTGTGAATTTTTCCAAAAAATCGGCACGGAAATCGGTTGGTGTTTCATTATCAATTCTATACAGCACTGGGAGAAGGAGAAGATTAAGAAACGATATCCGATGATATCGAACCATAAAACCGGTCCCGGTTCTTTGAAACTGGAGTTGAATGGTTATTCGAAGGTTCATGTTTTGGGTGAACAAGAGGTACCATCGTTGACAACATCAACTTTGGATGTTCTGCATACAAGTCCGCATGTTTATTTGCATCGTCTTATAGGAATTAAAGAGATTGACAATCAGTTAGAAGTTGATGGTTCTCTTTAAAATTTTCGAAATTCTAACCAAACGGTCAATTTTTGCAGGTTAAAGACGTAAGTGTACGACAACGTAAGTGTCGATTTGAAGATGAAACCGATTTCGATGTATATCCGCAATATAGTTATAGTGCATGTTGTGTACAATGCCGGAAAAATGCACAATTCCAGAAATGTGGGTGTATTCACCATCTTTTACCCAAAACACGTAAGTGACACCCTTAGAAAAGCTTCAATAACAGGCCAAATTTAATCAAATTCCACACAATTAAACAAACCAACCCCTATAATTGGTCAGCGAAGAAAAATTTTCAATAACCCCTCTAGTAGCGGAGTAATAGGGAGTTTAATTTGTAAGAGATACCCTAATATTTTTGTTACTAGTGGGACAATTTTGATAGAATTTGGCACAATTGAGCCAAACTATCCATATAATTCATTGGTGGAGTAAAAATTTCATTAGCCCATTTAGTTGCAGAATAATAGATGATTAAAACTGTAAGAGATACCTCTATAGTCTCTTAATTAGTGATGAAATTTCGCACAATTAAACAAAAATACCCTTATAATTGTTAGGAGAAGAAAAATTTGATTCATCCAATTAATTATGGAGTAATAGAGAATTTAAATTGTAAGAGACACCCTCGCATTTTTGATACCATAGGAGTGATGTCTATAAAATTTCGCAAAATTAAACAACATTACCCCTATAATTGATTGGTAAAGAAGGAATATTATCAACTATCTTAGATGCAACGTTATGGACCATTTTTTATAAGAAATACCTTACAAGTAATCCAATTTTGATAAAATTTGGCACAAATAAACAAACTCACCCTTATAATTGATAGGTTAAAAAGAGACATCGTTAGCTATCTTAATTATATGTAAAGTTATAAGAGATTTTTAGATCCAAGAGATACTTCTAATGTTGCCAAACTGAACAAATCCACCCCTATAGTTAATGGGTAAATAGCAAATTGTGCTAATCTCTCTAGTTTAGGGTAATAGAAAATTAAAAGTGTAAGAGACACCCTCATGTTTTTATCAATAGGAAAATTCCTTATAATTGATAGGTTGAAAAGAAACATCGTTAGGTATCTTAATTATATGTAAAGTTATAAGAGATTTTTAGATCCAAGAGATACTTCTAATGTTGCCAAACTGAACAAATCCACCCCTATAGTTTATTGGTAAATAGCAAATTGTGCTAATCTCTCTAGTTTAGGGTAATAAAAAATTAAAAGTGTAAGAGATACCCTCATGTTTTTATCAATAGGAAAATTCTGATGAAACTGCAAAATTAGACAAATTTAGCTCTGTAACTGATTAGTAAAAAAACATTAACCATCCTAATTATAAGAGATACCTCATTATCTCCGTTAACAAAGGGTGAATTTCGATGAAATTTTGCAAAATTGTATACAACAACGCTTATAATTGATTAATGAAAAAAAAATTACTAACTTTTATAGTTGTAGAGTAATAGAGAATTTAAATTATAAGAGGCACCTTCATATTTTTATTAATGACCAATTTTGGTAAAAACTTTTACAATTAAACAAAACTGCCCCTACAATTGATTGATGAAGAAAAAATGTCATTAACTATGTTGGTTACAAAATTGTTGGGGATTTACCCTCTAGCAGCGGGTCAATTTTGATAAAATTTTGCAGTCTCTCCCTATGAATGTTTAGTGAATAAAAAATTTCTAGTTATAGAGTGATAGACACCCTTATATTTTTGTTAACAATCGAGCAATTTTGATAAAATTTTACACAATTAAACAAATTTACCCTTATAATTGATGACTGGTGAAAAATTGTCGTTAACTATCTTAATTGTTAAATTATCGAGGATTTTTGTTGGAGATACCTCGATATGGGTCAATTTTGACAAAATGTTGTACAATTTTACAGAACAACCCCCATAATTGCCAATAAAAAAGTAGTCTTTTTCACCCCTCTGGTTGTTATAAGAGACACACATATTTGTTCATTAGTGGGGCAATTTTGGTGAAAATTTTGTAGAATTTTGCAAACCAAGTGACTGATTTATGAGGATAAAACAACAGTGGAAATTACAACGTTGAAGAGGATTTTTTCTCTACTAATGAGTCAATTTTGACCAAATTTTGCACCAATGAACAAATCGGCCCCTATAATTGCTAATCGAAGAAGGAACTTTATCAGTTCTTTTATAATAGTTTTAGAGTGACATAAACATTAAATTGTAAGAGATACCCTTGTATTTTCTCTACCAGTGAGAAAATTGGAATGAAATTTCGCTCAATTAAGCAAATCTGCCCCTATAGTTGATTAGTGAAATAAAAATATCATTGACTGTTTTAATTATAAAGTTATAAGGGATTTTTAGTTCTAAGATATACCCCAATATCGCCTCTACTAATGAGTCAATTTTCACTAAATTTTGCAAAATGCTACAAAACAACCCCCATAAGTGATCGCTCACGAAAAAATATAATCAACTATCATAATTGTAAAATTATAGGGGATTTTTTATTGTAAGAGATACCTTAATATTTCCCCTACCAATGGGTCAATTCTCACGAAATTTTGCAAAATGATACAAAACAACCCCTATAATTGATCGCTCACAAAAAAATATAATTAACTATCATAATTGTAAAATTATAGGGGATTTTTTGTTCAAAGAGATACCTTAATATTTCCCCTACCAATGGGTCAATTTTCACAAAATTTCCAACAATCTTAATTTACAGCTACACACTATGCATGCAATGTAACCGGTTTGTATTGCTTAAATCAACATTATACAGAATTCAACGTATTGAAACCATCATGGTCAGTGAATCGTCCTGGTTTATTTTGTGATTGTCTACCGAGCTGTACAGAAATTGAATTATCGGTAATTAAAGATGATAGATTAGGGTAAAATTCATCCAATTATTTATAATTTGTTGATTTATTAACCGTTTTTTTACAGTATACAAGGTGATTATGCTATGGTTGAAATCAGTCTAGAACGTTTACCAACAGAGCGATTCAAGCGAAATGTTGTCCGTGATCAACTAGACCTCGTTGGTAAATTAATTAAAATCAATTCAATTAAATCTAATTATTGATCGTAATTTTTTTCAAGTTTCTATTGGTGGTAGTGCTGGTTTATTTCTAGGTGCTAGTATTTTAAGTTTTGTAGAAATTCTTTATTTCTTCACATTACGGGCAATTCATAATCGTAAAATTAGACGTAAAAAACAATCAGAAATATAAAAAAAAACAATGCGAACACAATTTTAATATCGCAATATCTACGATTTATTGATAAAAGTTGTAACAATTGATTTGATTGGCTATAAGCGGAGATGATTATAGTTTATACCAATCATATTCAATTATAGTGTGATTTGATTGGCTGTAAACGGCCTTGCTTTTCATTTTACCCAATAATATTCAGTTATGGTTTAATTTGATTGGTGGGAAGTGATTTCAATTTTCACTTGAACCAATCGTGTTCAATCACTGGTTGATTTGATTGGATGTAATTTTGACCTTGATTTTGATTTGAGCCAATCATCAAGTAAAACAAAAGGAAGTATAATGATGCAATACAATTGATTAATAATCGTTAAAAAAAAAAATTAGGCTATAAATCGAATTGATTTTTGTTTTAACCAATCATATTCAATTACGTTTTGATTTCATTGGCCATATCTAGCTTCAATTGTTATTTCAACCAATTGTATTCAATCATGGGTTGGTTTGATTGGATGCAACTGGACTTGATCTAGATTTGAGCCAATTATTTTCATCACAGGTTAATTTGAATGTAATTTAACCAATCATATTCAACTGTAGTTCAATTCTATTGGTTTTTATTGTTACTTTACCCAATCGTATTCAATCACAGGTTGATTTGATTGGGCACAATTGACCTTGATCTAGATTTGGACCAATCGTTTTGATCACAAGTTGATTCAACCAATGGTAATTGATGATACTTTGATTGCATAGATTTTGACCAATCTTCTTCAATTATCGGTTGATCTTGATCTAGATTTTAACCAATCAAATCGACTTGTATTGTTTTAATGGAATATTGTGTGTTGTGAGTTTTATTTCATTCGGTTTCAATAAAGAAAACGATAATGAAATATTGATTTAACCCGTATTGTTATCAAAAAATTTCTATTCTTATCATAACATAAAAATTTCTCCCTCTTTAATCGTACAACAATTCAAAATTTTATCGTCAATTCTTAACATTGGAAAAATTCCAGTCGAAGCATAGTGATTAATTTGGAATTTTTCTAAAATTCGAACGGTTAGAAGAATTTGAAAAAAGCAAAACAACAAAAATTTTGTAAATCAACAGCTCAGCCTTGAACCCACTGACACCGTTTTGATAAATCCGTTGTGTCGTATTGTGTGCGTTTACAATTTTAATTAAAACCAGCATGGATTTGATACAAAAGGGTTGGTTTACTGAAAAGTGCGAACTATGGCCTGGCCACATAACCACCCTTGAAATCGAAAAGGTGCTAGCCCATGAGAAATCCGAATATCAGGACATTCTAGTGGTCCAAACGTGAGTTTTCCTTATCGTTATTATAAAAAAAAATAAAATTTCATATAATTTTTTCAAGTAAATACCACGGCCGTGGTTTAATCTTGGATGGTATTATTCAATGCACGGAATTCGATGAATTCTCTTATCAAGAAATGATAACATTCCTGCCATTGAACAGCCACCCGAGTCCGGCACGTGTCCTGATCGTCGGCGGTGGTGATGGTGGTGTCGCCCGTGAAGTCCACAAACATCCCCTTGTTAAAGAATGCGTCCAAGTCGAGATCGACGGGAAAGTCATCGAATTTAGCAAGAAATTCCTGCCGTTTATGGCCAGCGGCTTCAATTCGGAGAAGTTGCAGTTGAAAATCGAAGACGGCTTCCGCTATATGAAAGAACACAAGGCGGAATTCGATGTCATTATAACCGATTCGAGTGATCCGATTGGGCCGGCTGTTAATCTATTCACCAGTGAGTATTTTCAGTTGTTGAAGAACGCGTTAAAACCGAATGGTATTATTTGCTCACAAAATGGTACAATGTGGGCTGGTCTGAAAGACGTCAAACAGACAATGGAGAATTGCCGGAAACATTTCAAGAACGTCCAATTAGCCTGGTGTAGTGTCCCAACTTATCCAACAGGACAGATTGGTTTCCTATTGGCAACAATGGATGAGAATTGTGATTTTAAACAGCCCAAACTACAATTAACCGATGATGATTTGAAGAGAATGCAACTGAAATATTATAACAGCGATGTACATACGGCAGCTTTTGCATTGCCAACTTTCGTTAAGAATGCTTTAAATTAATTTAAATTAATAAAAACCTATGAATTTATTAGAAAATAAACGTTGTCGGTTGTATTCTATACCCTCTCCATTTTAACGAATTAAACTACGATAAGCCTGCGCATCGAATACTGGCGCAACCGGAGGAAAGACGTTTGCATTTCAGGATTTGGTTCAATATGAAAATTGGCCTTGTTTTCGTACATAGTAGTTGATATGGCACCAGATCTATCATTGCAGTGGTATTCTCTAATTTTCTGAAAAATGGTTACTATGACAACGCAGAATATTGATAGTTACATGCTGTATTTTTGTCTGTTTTCAATTATTCCGAGAGTTGTAGAAAGTGAGATATAACAGTGTTTCGCCTCTCAATTGGCTATACTTTAATTGTACAATATCGTAAATTAATTCACACTTCACTATATGTGACATACAAACATATGAATTAATTTACGAAGTTACGCAATCAAAGCCAATCATAGTCAACTGCGTTGTAGATTCTGTAGAAATTCTGTTCAAACTGATTGTCAGTTGACATGGTAACCAGTTGACAAATAAAATTATAGAATACCATTGTATATTGTCCAATACATTCCAATTAATATTTCATCATCACAAATAAAAATTTACACCATAGTTGGCCATCTTTTTAGTATCTAGCGTCGAAGCTTTATTCATATTGCAGGACATTTAACATTTCAGTGGTATTCTCTAAATTTTTGGCGACTATTGTCATAACAACACTAGATACTGACAGTTATAAGCCTTATCCTTATTTCTTTTCAATTATTCCTACCGAGTTGGCCATATATTGGCTATGTAATGTCGGAGATTAGTTTATATGCCACTAAATTCGACATTTTGTATTTTATAATTTATAAATTTGTGAACAAAGCTTCGACACTACCAAATGCCAGCTTGTAGGTAACTTATCGTGGTATCCCTGTTATGATCGAATTGAAAAGAGCCTGTCAATTTACAGCGTTGTCATGGTAATTTCTCGTTAAAAAGTTAGAGAATACTGTTTGTTAATGTATCGTTGTGTTTTAGCTTGTTTATCGTAAAGGGTGTCGCAACTTCATTCGAACACTTGAAAAATACAAACAAATGTCAAATGTGGTGAAATATGAACAAAGCTACGACACTAAAGTATTCACAAAAAACGATGGCCAAATGTGAAGTAAATTACAGTGTTATATTCGATGCCGTACGTATGCATCGATAATAGTTACGAGTTAGTGTGTTGTTGCCTTAATTCATATTAATCTACATTTCTTATCAAGTTGATAAGAAATGGTGTAATATACGTACATTAAATAAATGAAATTTTAATACAAATTCGAAAGTCGTATTGTACTTTTCTGATAATTTATGTTGCAATACAATAGTTCGTTTGAAAATTACTGTGGGAAATTAAGGATTTTTTTACTAAAAAAAATATTTTCAATGAATTTGGTTTATTCAATTGTAAAACGAGAAATTTGAACAACTTTGGTGGGTTGACTTCAAATTTTGATTTTGCGATATTTGTTCAAATTAGGAGATTTTTGTCGATTTTTGGGCTTAATTTTCAAAATTTAATCCAAATTTTGTGATGTTCTAGCTCCAAGTCATCAATTTCTCGAGAATTTTGGCATTTTAAATCAATCTTTATGTTGCTTTTTTGAATTATGGTAAAAATCTAAAGACATTTTTTACATAAACTACCCACTTTTAGCAAATTTTTTGACTGAACTATGAAAATTTAGCGAGATTTTTCAAAATTTTCAGTCTAAATTGTAGATTTTTGAGAAATTTTCAATAGACTACCGAAAGGTTTTGATAAATTTTTGCTTAAAATTTTCGGTTGTCACGAAAATAGATTGTTTCTGAACAAAATTATGAAATTTTGAAAACAGAAAGTCATTCACTCGAGAATACGACAGAAAAAAAGGAATAAAAAAACACAGCCAAGAAGGATTAATAGAAAAATTGAAGAGGGAAGAGTGAAAGATAGCATGACACGCACAAGAGAAGGGGAGTGAGAGAGATAAACAAAGGGAGGGGCAGAAAGAGAGAGATTGAGATAAGAGATGGGGGAGAAGAGGGAGAGAGACGGCGAAACAACTGACAGGGGAGAGAGGAGAGGGAGGAGAGTGGAGTGAGAAAGCGTGAAGGGAGGGAGAGGACAGGATGAAAAGCGAGAGGGGAGAGGAAGAGGAAAGAGCAGAGTGGGAGAGAAGAGAGAAGAGAAAAAGAGTGAAAAGCGAGAGGTGGAGAGAGTGAGAGAGGACAGAGAAAGAGAAGAGAGAGTAGAGTGGGAGGAGAGAGGAGATGAGAGTGACAAGAGAGAGAAGAGAGTGAGAGAAAAGAGAAATAACAGAGAGAAGAGAAAGAAAAAGAGAGAGGGGGAGAGACGATAGTCATAGAGTAAGAAAGAAGAAAGAATGGGTAAAAATAGAAAGATAAGAGAAAAAGTAATGAATAAAATAATACAAAAGAAAAAGATGGGTAATAAAGAAAATAAAGAAACGATTTCTGAAGAGTAAATGAGTGAATGAGAAAGAGAAAAGAGAAAAGGGAGAAGAGAAACAATGGGTGAAAGAAATTTCTCTTTTTCGCCCTCCTATGGGTAATAAAAAAAGGAAGAAACGATTGCTGAAGATTGAGTAAGTGAGTTAGAATATGAGAGAGAAAGAATAAGAAAGGGAAGAAAAAATACAGGAAATGAGAGAAATAGAGAAAAACAAAACCAGTCTATCAAGTGGCATCTTTGCGTTATGGTCCATTTAACCCAACAGATAAAGCAGCCCTGATGAATCATCAGCCTTCTTAAACCGCCTATGAATAAACGCATATACTTCAGCACTAAATACTAGTGTGTTTCTACCTTAACACAGTGAGTATATTGCTGGATTTCTCCGTAGTAGTGTCGTAGATTGTTTCATACACTTGAAAAATACATATATATATCAACAAATACAAAATGTAGTGCAGTGTGGACAAAGTTACGACACCATGTAACCAAGTCATAGCCAACTGCGACATGAACTACCATTGTACACCTTCTATATACATATAAAAAAATAATTACAACCGTATGAAATAAGCTACGACCCTACTTAGGCATAACCAACTGCAAGGTATTTGTACCAACACAGCTACGACGTACGTAAGGATAGCATGATCATGCTGTTAAAAGATGTAAAGCACTATTTAATTTCGTAGTTATCCATGTCATTGATTCGTGGTGTCGTAACTTTGTTCAGACAGTTGATAAATGTCAAATTTAGTAAAGTATGGAGCAATCTACGACAACTAGACGGCAAATCATAGCCCATTGCAGGATGAAATACCGCTGTACACACTGAATAACGCGTAAAAATTAATTACAATTATTCTAAAGGGGTAGAAAATTAAAGAAATCATTTGAAAATTTGGAAAATTTGTATTTTCAGCTTACAATAATGAAATTGCATGAAATAAATTAACACAAACAATATTAAAAGTCGAATTTTGGTCCTATTGAAGATTACCACAATTACCAGTGACTTCAACCTAATAAAAAAAAATAAAAAAAAGACTCATTAATAATATTTAAATTTAACAAAAAAATCTAAATTCACCCCAAAATCTTCATACATCGTTCTTATTGATAGAAAAATCAACGAAAAAAAAAACTTACTCAGTTTATCTTCAATTACACCACCACCACCACCATTATCACACTACTACCATGTCCACCATTCGTACCAGCGCAAAATTAAAGGGGTAAAAACAACACACTCACCATTCACCGGCAGAGACACCAGCACAACAATAACAACAAAAAAAAAACAACAACAAGGGGGTAAAATCATCCACCAAATCACTTGTCCACACACTAGTTTTACACATTTTTACCCTCCAGCTTTTATATCGTTTAAATTACACCACAATCGACAAACAAAAACAAACAAAGAGGGTGGAAATTGAAGGGATCTTTAAGGGGTGGTTTTTGATAACAACAACAATAATAATAGTAATAATAATAAAAACAAAACATATTGATTCATCACCACTCATATAATATCTTATCACCTCATTTACAGTTAACCTTAAAAAAAATCGTAATCTTATATAATATTTGATAAGCACTCAAGAAAACTCTAAAATGATAAAAAGTTTGCAATCTTAAAATCTACCCTTATCATCAGAAAATAAAAATTAAATCGAAAATACGTAAAATTATACACATCATCCCTTATTAAAATATAATATTACAATACGTATATATACAAGGGTTGACAATTTTTTCTTGAAAAAAATTAAACAATATTCCAATTATACGCAACAACACACAATCATCCCCTAATTCTCTACAATTATTATTACTATAATTTAGTTTCATTTAGTTTATTTAATGTAAAAATTGACTAATTCTCCCCATTTTATTAAATCATCCACACATTCGTTTATAGAATCAACCCTTGATTAGAGGGTTGTTTTCAACTTAAAATTTTGTCAATTTTATAAATACACTTTCGGTAACATTGTAGAATTAACAAAATTGAGATTAATTTTGATTTAATTTTGTAAAATTAAAATACTTAAAAAAAAATAAAATTTGAAAAATTAAATTAATCGTACTTAAGAAATCCCTTATCCTGGGGCTGTTGTGGTGGTGGTCTTGGCCATTGTCCACCATCCTGATTTTGACCGCCACCTTGATTCATCCAATTTAGAAAACCGGGATTACTGCTACCACCCTGATTACTACCATTCGGTGTATTACCTTGATTTTAACAAGGGGGTAGTTTTTTTTATTAAATTTTAAATAAACTTCAATTTTTATTAATACCTCAACTTACCACTATTATTATTGGGTCCATTACTAAAACCTTGATTGAAATTTGGTTCGGGTTGATTTTGTAAATTACCAATCAACCCCCAACCGGCTTGATTTAATGCAGCAGCAACTAGGGCTGGATTTACTGGTAATGCACTCAAATTCAACCCTAAGCCTAATGGATTACAGCTCTGTTGATTGCTACCCTGTTGGCCTTGTCCGGTAATGCCTAATTAATTCAATTATCAATCAATTAATTTAATAATTAATTAATTAAGGGTTTGCTTCATAACTTTTCCGAACTGTTACCCCAAAAATGTCGTTATTTAAGACAATATTTCTTATTTGTTTTGCAATCGATTTAAATGAGTCAAACGCTATTGGCAAGGGTATTTCAAGGAGCAGGCAATGACATTTTCAGTTTTGGAAAATTCCAACTAATTTTCGAAATATAGAGGAAAATATACGAGTATTTTCTTTTTGTTGTAATTCCTATAATTTTCTAAATTTTCCCCCATAATTTAGCCAATATTGCTTATTTTGCATTGAAATTTCAGACTTTGATAGTAAATTGAGAGCACTTTTCAAATTTGCAAGAAATTTTCCAACAGAATTATTAGTTTTCCGGAAAATTGATGGAAAAAGTTGAAAATTTCACTCCAATTTATTTTCCACAATTTGAAAGATAAATAATTGTACAGTACCTCAATTAAAGACTTAGACATATTAAGGGGATGAGCATAGTAATTTTGAAAAATCCCTTTCAAGAAAATTGAAGTTATGCGAAAATTTTTCTACGTTTTCGTACATATTTGGGTGTATTTTCATGTATTAGTCGTGGAATTTCCAATCAAAGATTTCTCCTTTATTTTTCATTCTAAAATTAAATACTATGGCTTGTTAGAAAGGGCATTTAAAGCCGTAGTATTTTCCGTTTTGGAAAATTTTGTGGAAATTTTGAGGTATAAGTGAAAGTGAGAGTTTTCCGTAGTTTCCCGGGAAAATAAGAAAGGTAGCAAAATTTCAAAAAAACATTTTACAATCTCAAATTTATACATGGGAAAATATAAAGACGTTCTTGGAAAATCACAAGGAAATTTGTTAGCCATTTCGTGCCAAATCAGGTCAGGTATATAAGAATTGAAGCGATTAAAAACTGATGTTTTGAGGGTTGACCAAACATGCCAAACAAGTTGGTCAAAAGTGCCATGTGGATTGGGCAAAAATGCCAAAAGGGTTGGCCAAAAATGCCGAAATCGTAACAAAATGATGATTTAAGGAGGAAATCCCTTGAGTTCTATCTAATTTGATGAAATCTTACTATATGTTTTTTACCCTTTAAAGAATGACAATCGTAGAATCAAAGACAACTTCACACTGCAACATGTGACGTTCCTTATTTCGGAAAATTTTCAGCTCTAAGGAAAATCTAGATGCCTTTCATATTTTTCCTATAATCGTGTTTTAGCCAATAGTAAATTGAAATAGTTTCCCTCATATGCAAGAAATTTTCCAATTGGTTCAGTAGTTTTCTGGAAATTTAAGGAAAATTGCAAAATTTTAAAGAAAGTTTTCTTGCATACTTATACGTAGGAAACCATCAGGAAGTTGTCGAAAAATAGAAGTTTTAAAAATTTGGGGAAACTCATGGAAATATTCGTTAGCCATTTTGTAGCAGGTCGATTGCAAAAATTGAATTAAAGTGCTTGCTTAAAAAAGGCCACATATGATATAAAATGATGATTTAAAAAGAAAATCTCTTAAACTCGCGACAAAATTTAACAACTCAAGTAAGGTTTATTGAAATGAAAATTGATGCTTCTGGATGGAAATTTGGCAAAAACGCTTCTTTAAAAACTATCAAAAATACCGAAACTATGTCTTTAGACAATTTACTAGCATACATACTTAAGAATGGTTTAGAAGTGCCTCAATCACATTCTTAAGTTTGACTTTCTTCCCATATTTAGACTTTTTCTAGCAAAATCTTGGATTAAATTAATCTAAAAAATTATAGGGACGAATGCCCTCCCAAAGGTATGGAAATCTTCGCTTGTTCTCCAGACAATTTTCGCAGAAAGTGAGCAAGTTTTTTACACAATAGCATTATTGAGAAGTCCATAAAATTGACTACAGACCGAAAAAAATGTGACACAAAACAATTATTTCCGCTACGTGAAAATGCCTAACAAATTTCATCTGCATCTTCCTCATATTTGCAAAACTTGGATATTTTAAAACTTATTATTTTCTGATATATAAGATTTCAGAAAATACGGAAATCATTAAAATATGAAGGTACTAAAAGTTCTGCAATTTTTCCTGATTTTCTAGAAAACTACCAATCCGATTGGTAAATTTGCTACTGCTTGTATTCCATATTCATTACAAACAAATTAATACAAGATGAATTATGACGGAAAATATAAAAATTAGAACTGAAAATTTCCATCAAATTTTCCAAAATGGAAACAATCAATGCTTACAACTTGAAGTACTCTTTCCAATGAGTCGTAGCACTTGATTTTGCAGTAAAAAATTAAGCAAAAATCTTCAAAGATTCCACTTTTGAGAGAACTTCTACGAAAATATAATCCAAAGAATCATAAGAATGTTGGAAAACTTTTGCGTAACTTTTCCAATTTTCCAAAATTGGATTTTTCAACAATGACATGCCTTTTCACCATGTAGGTATAAGCTTTCAATTAAGATATTGTACGATTGTTGTTCTTTCAAATTTTAGAAAACAGATTGAAGTAAAATTATCCACTTTTTATTAATTTTCCAGAAAACTGATAATTCGATTGGAAAATTTCGTGAATATTTAAGAAGCTCTTTCAATTTACTATCAAAATCTTTAATTTCATTACCAAACTTATGAAAGAAAATATAAGAAACAATAGGAACTTACAACAAAAACATGCTTGTACATTTTCCTCTATAACTCGAAAATTAGTTAGAATTTTCCAAAACGGAAAACGTCATTTTCTCCTCTTTGAAATGCTCTTTTCAATAACGTTTGAATAATTTGAGTCAAGTAGAAAACTAATAAGAAATATTGTCTTAAATATCGCCATTTTTAAAGTGACATATACATAGAAAAAGATGTGTTGCTAACCCTCTTAAACAATACAATACTAACCTAAAGCTTGCAAATTTGGCATATCGATATTCCCCCTTGGTCCTTGATTATTCCAATTGCCTTGATTTGGTCCAGCTGGATTATAACGTTGTTGGTACATACCACCAGGTCCACCACCATCTGGACCACCACCACCACCGCCAACACCACCGACACCACCACCACCACCACCAGGTCCACCACCACGATTATTTCCATGATTTGGTCCACGTGGTCCACCACCACCACCATAACCACCGCCGCCACCTCCACCACCACCACCAGGGCCACCACCGCCACCTCCACCACCACCACCACGTGTTTCCGATTTGGGTGCAGCATTCGATACATGTACAGATACACCTTTGATTATATGATCTTCACCGCATAAACTTTGGGCAACTTCTGGATCCAAAAAGGTTACAAAACTAAATGCCCGAAATGGTTTTGGGATGAAGACATCAGTAACTTCGCCATATTTGCCGAAATATTCGCGTAAATCATCGGCTGTTAGCTCTTCCGTACAACGGCCAATGAACACTTTACATGGCACTTGTTGTATTAAACCCTCCTGTAGATTTTAAACAAAAATTAACCCATTTAAGGGGTGAAAAAATTAAAGAAAATATTCAATTTTCACCTTTGAATTGGGCACTTTTACATCACACCACCGCCCATCAATCATATGTCGTTGGGCTAAAACGCGCATCTGTGATTCATAAGAGGCAAAACGTATAAAACCGAAGCCTTTTGATTGGCCAGTTTTTGGATCTTTCTTCACCTAAAATCAACAAAATTTATATAACTTTTTTTTAGACAAAATTCACAATATTCGTTGAAAACTTACTTGTGCCATTAAAACTTCACCAAATGTTTCAAAATATTCACGTAAATTTTGTTCAGTAGTCTTCCATGGTAAGCCCAAAACAATTAAATCAGTACAACGTAATTTTGTTTCCATACGTTTCGTTTTTGCAGTCGAATTTTCTAAATTATCATCAGACTTACGTTTATTTTCTAAAAATTAAAATTATTTCTTTTAAAGTAGGCCATAAATAAAATCCGTAAGTCGTTACTTAGATAATTAATTTAAATTACACCTAGCAGTCGACCATGCATTGCTAATTTAACGTCGTAACTTGCTTCACTTGTTTGTGCTAAATTCAGAGGAGCATGAAGCAAGCTACGAAAGTATTCACAAAAAACTTGGCCAACTCTAAGGTGTTCATCCAGAACGTTCTTAGTAACTAATTTTTTGATTAATCATTGTTTATAAACAAAGTAGATCATGGATTAATGATTTTTCTCTCAAAATAGGCTACAGAAAGACAACTTCAGTCGTTACTTAAATCATCACTTGAGATTAGTTTGTATTCCACCTCGTAGTCGGTCATGTATGGCTAACGTATAGTCGTAACTTATTTCAATTATTTGTAGTGAAATTTAGAGAAGTATAAAGCAAGCTACGACTACGTTTATCGAAAGTATAGCCAACTGTTTTATTTTATCATTTTTCACTCTAGAGGTTTTTTATGACTAATCTTTTGATCAAGTAATTTATCTTGCAATTTATAAATAAAGTAAGTCTTGGATTAACAATTTTTCCTTTAAAATGGGCTATGGATGAAGAACGTAAGTCGTTACTTTCATCGTTAATTGCAATCATTAAACGATTGTCAATTCAAGTTAGATGTTATATAACATGCATCACGTTAATTTATCTTGTAATTGGGCATATGTTGATCATGTATTGTCGTGGATTGTTTCATAATTTACTACATTCTTAATTTCCAAATTTTTAAGTGTCCGAAGAAAGCTACGTCACTACGTCCCTAAGTATGGACAACTCCAAGATGAAATTCTAAGGTATACATATAACGATGTTATTTTACAGTAGGCCATGCATTGCTAACAGTAGCTTGCTTCAGTTGTTTGTGCCAAATTTAGAAAAATACGAAACAAGCTACGACTGTATTCACTAAAAACATAGCCAACTACGAGGCGAAACATATCGTTCTTTATCCTGTACGTTCTCTATTACCTTTTTTTTGGTTAAGTAATAGCTCTAAATAAGTTAAACTATGGATTAATGATTTTTCTCTTAAACAGACTATGGATAAAGAACGTAAGTCGTTACTTAGGTCATTAATTGAAGTTAGATTAAATAGGATCAATGATGGATTTTCATCTAGCAGTCAGTCATACATTGCTAATGTAATGTGGTAGCATGATTTAGTTGTTGGTGCCAAACTTAGATAAGTATGAAGTAAGCTACGACAATGTTCTTCGAAGGCATAGCCAATTGCAAGGTAAACTTCACCGTTGTTCACCTAGTATGTAGGTTGGCTATAACTTATTTGTTGATCAAATAATCTTTATAAATAAAGTAAGTCATGGATTAATGATTTTTCTCTTAAAATGGGCTATGGATAGAGAACATAAGTCGTTACTCAAACAACTGGCAATTCAAATTAGATTATATCAAATAGCCCATATTAGTTTATTATGCATTTGGCCATGCCTTGATTATTTAGTGTCGTATATTGTTTCACACTTTACCAAAGTTGACATTTTTTTAAGTATTTTTCAAGTGTTCGAAGAAATCTACGACACTACGAGATAAAATCCCATTAATTCTTCATTTCATAGTTGGCCATGTATTAGTTATGTAGTATCGTAACTTGCTCCTTTTTCTTTTGTTTTAATTAAACAAATCTCAGGAGTTAGGAGAATACGAAGCAAGCTACGACAATTCACCAAAGACAGACAATTGCAAAATAAAATCTACCATTCTTCTCTATTATCTTTTTTTTATCAAGTATTGTTTATAAATAAAGAAAGCCATGGATTAATGATATTTCTATCAAAACAAACTACGAATAGAGAACGTAAGTCTTTATTTAGATCGGCAGTAGTAATTGCTAAAGAACTTAAAATTCACGTTAAATTATAGCGAGTGGCCAAGCTATTTCACCTCACAGTTGGCCATATAGCGTCGTAGCTTGCTTCAGTTTGTTTTCTAGTTCAACAAATATCAAATGGAGTATGAAGCAAGCTACGACTGTATTCATCAAAGATGTAGCCATACAACCTTGTATGTTATTTAATATTTATTGCTCAGGTAGCCATACAACCTTGTATGTTATTTAATATTTATTGCTCAGGTAACTATTTCTAAATAAAATGAGCCATAGATTAATAATTTTTCTCTCAAAATAGACCATGGACAGTTAGAATACGTAGGTCTTTAATTAAATCGTTCATATTGATCATTAAACAACTACTAATTCAAAATAGATTATGCGTTCTTTATAATTTATTTTTTAATCAAATTTTACTTCTAAACGCAAGTTAACCATGGATTATATAATTTTTCTCTCAAAATAGGCCCCAGATAATGAACGTAAATCGTGATTAAATCGATAATAAAAGATTATTAAACAATTTACAAATCAAATAAAATTATTGCAAATGGACCACGGCATTTTATCTGACAGAGCTGGTCATGCTTTAATCACGTAGTATTGTAGCTTTGTTCAGCCATTTGAGAAATACATTCATGACAATGTCAAATGTAGTCAAGTATGATCTAATTTACGACATTTGAGTAACAAAAGTCAACTATAAGTTACTTTTTAATCAAATAATAATTTCTAAATCAAGTCAATAGTAGACTAATGATTTTTTTTTCAAAATAGGCTACGAATAAAGTATAAAAGTCGCTACTTAGATCAATAATACCAATTATTAAACCATAAATCAGATATGATTCTTAAATAAAAATAGAGAACGTGCCTTGATTTCGTAGTGTCGTAGATTGATTGATACGATTGTATCAAATATGATAAAATGAATCAATCTACGACACGACAAAGTCAAATCATCGTCAATTCTGTAGTTTTACTCATACTTTGATGTATGTTAATTATGTGGCTTAGGACTACAATTAGCAAATGTTTGTAATTAATCAATTTTATTGCTTTTGCAGGCGCAAGGGGGTAACTCGGGGGTGAATACGGGTGGGTTTATGTGACAAGGTCAATCTTTGCTTAATTAATTGGAACAGATTATTGATGCTTTTTTTTAAATATGACTTCGATCGAACATAATTTTAAATATTAAATTTAATAGGCTTTGAATGAGAGACGTAGGTCGTTACTTATAATTGACAAGCATTTTTATTGATTTTTGACAATATAAAATATACAGATAGCTGTACTTTAGATTACATACCGTCGTAGCTTGTTTCAGTTGTTTTTTTAATTGAAAAATGTCAAATTTACTAGAATATGAATCAATCTACGACACAACAAAGCCAAGTCACAGCCGACTACAAGGTAAAATACCATGTACACCCTGTATATTTTTACATTATTATTCCACAGCATACTCTGATGAAGATTATAATTCTATAAATTGAACTACAATTAGCGTATGTTTACGACTTAACCTTAAATTTTAGGGGTGAATGACAAGGTCAATCTTTACTTAATTAGCTCAGATTATTAACAACTGATGTTTTTTTAATCGAACATAAATTTAAATATCAAATTAAATAATCTTTAAATGAGAAACGTAGGTCGTTACTTATATTTGGTAAAATAAAATGTACAGGGTGGACAACAGTATTTCAGTTGGCTGTGCCTTGGATTACACAGGTTAGCGTCGTAGCTTGTTCAATGAAGTACCTAGAGTGCTCATCCGGTCAAAAAACGTGTCCACGTATGGTGGCAGACATCTTGGATATGTCGACATGTCGGTCTCGTTTCAACTGGAACGACACTAACATATCGCCTTCCTTTTCTCAAGCTTTGGTCGACCAAAGCTTGAGAAAAGGAGGTCCCTATTGAACGACACACTCATAAGTTAGAAAGAGTAAGGAATAACTGTCAAAATTTCTCCATATGATGACCAAATTGGTCTTATACAAGTATAGGGGATAAGCACTCTAGGTAGCTCATTGAGCTTGTTACAATTATTTGTTTTTTTGATTCCAAAATGTCAAATTTAATAAAATATGAATTAATCTACGCCACTACGTAACTATGGTATGGTCAACTACGATGGGAAATACCGTTGTACATCCGGTATATTTTTAATTCCAGAACATACTTTTATAGATATTATAATTAGGTGAATTGGGACTACCGATTTTGTAACCAATCAAAAAACATCAGATTTTTGTAAGCAAATAATAAAGTAGGGGTTGAGGGAGTAAATAAGGGTGTATGTGATTAATTAACTAGATCAAATCATTAATACATGTTCTTTGTTAGATGACTTTGATCAAACAATTTTAATTATATTAAATGAGCTTTAAAAGAGAGACGTAAGTCGTTACTTATAACTGACAATTATTTTTATTAATTTTTGTGGAAATCGAACGGTATTTTATCTCATAGTTGGCTGTGCTTATTTCAGTTATTTGTTTATTAATTGAAAAATATCAAATTTTAGAAAGTATGAACCAATCTACGACAATACATCAAGGCGAAATACCGTTGTACACCCTGTATATTTTCACGTTCTTACTGCACAGCATACTTTGATACGGATTATACCAAATTATAAGAGCAAAATAGGGCTACAATTAGCGCGTGTTAATGACATAACCTCAAATTTTGCAATCAATCAAATTCTAGATTATCTTTCGTTCCAGAAAAATAGTTTAGCGGTTGAGAGGGTAAAGGGGGTGGGGGTGTATTATGTGACATACCTTTAGGAAAGACACAATAGAATATCTGCGAGCCCCAACCAATTTCTGGTGGTGGATGAAGACGGCCTTCACTCAAACGTACACCACGCATCGCTTTCGTCTCGGGATTTCGGTATTTTAGACCCGAAGAACCAGGAAATTGGGCCGATAATGTCGACAATAATAATGTACCATCATCTTCTGTTGGCAATTCGATCGGTTCTTCGCCCTCATCTTCAGCTACTTGTAGATATTCAACCGACATGCTTGCAATTTGCACACACTACACCAGCAATCAATCAAGCAGCCAACAATCAACAACAATGATAAGAACAGAAAATAAATAATAATTTGAAAAAAAAAACAATCAACAATCACACACGCACACACTGAATTTCGCTAATGTTTTAAAAATGGGGAAATTTCGATGAAAAGCGTATTTCCATTGATGAAGGAATTGGGAAGAAAATCGAAGAAATACGCTAGCAATCCAACGGTGACGATGGACTCGTCCAAAATGGCGAATTGACGTTTGCCAACAACGTTGCCACATATCAATTACTGTTGTAGATTATACAACCAATTATACTCCTTTTTAAATTACAAATAATGAAAATAAAAGGAATTTTTAATTGTCAATTTCTCTATTATTTTAATATTTGTAACGATCTGTGTATGCTCGATGGAAAGAGCTTTTCTTGATTCATAATAAAGGTAGATTTGTTTTGGAAATTTCGAGGAGAATTTTGAAATATTGAAAAAATCGTTAGAACATCTTCTTGTTGCGTTTCTATGTATTTTATCCTAGAAATGTCTCTATTTTTAATTATAGAATTGCAGAATTTTGATTTCCGCACCTCTTTAAAAGGTTTTAACGGTAATTATAGTAATATTAAAGAAATATGAAATCATTGAAACTTTGGAGTTATTTTTTTTCGATTCAGTGTTCGCAAATCGTCAATATTGATTGATAAGATATCACAATAAATAAGACAGCATTAGAAGCAGCATTTCAAGGAGTGTTCGGAGATCTCTTTTATTTTGAAAAGTTCCGGTTGAATTTTGAGTTCCAGGGGAAAATCTAGAAGCAAGTTCTTTACCATTTTTATATTTTCTTCGATAACTTGATAAATATTATTAGTTTTTTAATGATTTGCGAACAGTATATAGATAATTGAAAGAGCTTTTCAAATTTTTGAAATTACCAGTAGATTGTTTAGTTTTTCTTCCGTAAATTACTAAATACCGTATTTTTTGTATCTATGCAACCAGTTATACACAATCTGTAATATATGCAATTAACAATACAGCTCATAATTTAGTGTTATCTAAATTGCAGCTTCATCTCGAATTTGTAACTAATTTTCCAATTTTATCGTGAAAAATACTCATTGAAAAACTGAACATTTAGACAACAAATATGAATAAGTAGTTCCAAATAATGAAACCCATTTTTTTCGCTTTCAAACTCGATTTATTCCCACATTTGAGCAACAAAATCTTATCTCTTTAGATAATGGAATAACTAATAATTTACGGCTTTCCATTGCTCTCGGAAGATCGTGCTTATTTCCAAGAAATTTTCAGTAGACTCTATTCACAGAATTTGGTTTTTTATATAAACAAAACCACGTCTAATACGGCTTATTGTTAGTATAGAAAATTGTAACATGCTGCAATACAATTCACTTTACCAAGAAGGTGGCATGATTTCTAAAACAAACAAGGCGAATGAGCATGGCTAGGTCAATTAATTGCAGCTTGAAAAGCTCTTTCCAATGAACCATGATACTTAATTTTAGAGTGAAGAATAAAGAGGAAATCGTAGATGAAACGTTCTAATTTTTAAGATATTCTAATTTATGCCGTCAGAGATAAACTTCCACCATATTCCTATATTAAGAACCATTTTGAAAATAGAAAGTAACTTACTAAATAATAAATGAATTATATTTTAACTGAAAAACAATTTATTGGTGTTTATATAACCAGTTATACATCATTGTGGAGTACACGCAACCAACAATACAATTTCATTAAAATATGCTCATTGCTTATGCAACCAATCATACACTTGATTACAACGTATGATTGAATCTCAATCTAATTCCTGTTGTAACTCGAATTTGTAGCTAATTTCTCCACTTTTTATCCTGAAAAATAGCCGTAAAAATGAAAATCTAAACAAAAAATCCAAATATTACAGTAGCCTCAAGTGCTCGACTGATTAAACCCAATTCTTCCGCATTCAAATTCGACTTGTTCCTATATTCAATCAACGAAATCCTATCACGCTGATTGATATAATAATTAATAATAAATTTGTGGACTTCCAGTTTTTTCGCTAAAAATAAACAACGTTCGGTATCGTTGATGCACTGTAGGAATTGTTCAAAAATCGCCTTCGGTGCTTTATGTTTACTCAAACCGGTTGTAAAGACGTCTGGACGGATTACCGAATTCAATACAACTTTCTTCGTCAGCCAGTTCTACAAATTTATTAATAATTATACCGAATTTAACAAATTCCTCCCACAATTGGCCATGGATTTGATACGTAGTATCGTAGTTTAGTTCAGATATTTCAAAATACAAAGAATTCCACGACGTAGGTCTATTTCTTGTTTCGTCAGTTTACCGATAATGCAGATTACTGTCGGTTGAAATAAAAACAGACATACGTTGACAAAATTGCAGCCTACTGTGAAGATATGTTAACAAACGTTAAATTGCGCTAAATATTGATTAATCTACGACCTATGTTATCAAGTCATGGCCAATTAAGAGGTAAATTTCCTAATTACATTTCGTATAAAAGTATCCAACATAATTGGCCATAATTCTTGTCTTGCCAATACGTTCATTGACGTCCATTCGTACTGATAATCGTCGATTTTGAAACGATTTTTAAATTCGATAACATTCTTATCGTAATTTTTCATCGATAATTTTGCTAATTGGTCGATTATTGACTCGCAATTTTGATCGTTATCAATCTGCCATTCTAAAATTTAAAACAATAGAACTATATGTAGATAAGAATTGTTGTTAATTGTTTTGTTTTACTGATAAAACTAATGTGCTCCTTGATATCATCCGAATTGTTCAAATTCAACGAATGTTCAACCAAGAATTGTTCCAATTTTCGATATAAACTCTGTTGTCTACAACAATCTCTACAGATTAAAAAATAGATATCTTTCTACAATTATTCGATTATAAAAATTAGGAAAATTTACGGAAAAATTCAAAAAAATTACCAAATTTGCAGTATTTCCAGTTGCCCTGCAAGGAAATCTTTGATATTAACGATAATCGAGAAATACGACAACAATGTCGAACAATATTACGAAAATTTCGGCGGCAATTTAAAATCGACAAATAAACAAGTATTTCGAAAAGACCGCCAAATTTCGAGTTTCTGTTACATTGTTGCCAAATGTTTAGAAATTCCCCAAAATTCAACTTACATATACAAATCGGCCAATTCGTTTAAATTCTCCTTCATTATTAGATAATTAGCATAATGTTTAACTGCTAGACGTCTTTTCGATAGACTATTATAGAAAATATTCGTTTTTAGTGTCCTTTTTAGAAATAATATCACCTAAAATAGACGATAATCGATTGAAATTAAACGAAAATTCCCCAAAATTTCCGTACAGTAATGATAATATCACCATCTAAATAATCAAGAGCGGCATCCAAGAGTGCTAATTTATCATCCAAAGTACGATAAATCTCCAACACGGCGTCATGACCGTAGAATATCTTTTTTATCGTGTCGGCTACAGGCGGTGCAACGTATGTCGAGCATAATCGCACATCTTCCGTCACTAGAATTGTAACAATTAGGCTATGAATCGACAACGTAGGGTGTAGCTTGATTCATTCCATAATCAAAGTTGTACGGGAATGGATTAAGTAACGACCTACGTTTTTGTTGTGTTGGCAAATAGTTTACCAAGAGCTAGACATTCTTTCGATATTATCGACGTAATTTGTAGATTTGTATCTTCATCTCTGGTTTGTTCAAATAAACCATCAGTTGTACCAATTGTTGTATTCCCCTAAAATTTAATTGATTACAATCGGTTTTTTTTTAATTATTTCAATTGGTATTACTGTAAGATTTGTAATTTCATCGATATTATCGTCTTCAAAATTGAACGTACTTGATGAACTCGAATTCCAGAAATCTTCAGAATTCTTCCAGAATTCATCATCGTCTTCAAATTTTGCAGACATTCTTTTGTTAACCTGATAATAATTGATAATAAGATAATAACTTAAAACAAATGAAAAACAAAACAAATATAGATAAACACGTCGCCTACTTTGATCAACAACACAAAACTCGGAGTGACTAGTCGTAACCGTGGTTACTACAATAGTCGATAATCACTGTTGCCAATTTTATTATTAATCTAATTTTTGTTTACAGTACGTAATTTGCAGCTTAGATCGCTCAGAAATAGAATCTAACCTCATATTAATGATGAATAAAGCTACACTCTACGTTCTCGATTCGTAGCCTAAATTTTAGTTATTTCTCATTATTTTATAAATTCAGTTAGAATTATCGTAGGTATTGTAGGTTTTGAGTGTGAACGTAACGCGTAGTTTGCTTCGTTTTTGACATTTATTCTCGGTGAAAATGTCAAGTTTACAAGGATGATTCAAGTTACGACATGACTTTGTATACAACAATTGGAGCTACTTTTAATCAAGATTATTGTTCTTTATTTTAATTTTTTTCTTTATTTCCATATATTGCTAGATTTTTAAACATTTGAATTAATTTACATACGTATATTAAAAGTATTGAAATAAAACGTTTTTTAAATTGGCAACCAAAAAATAACAAAAATGATTTATTTTAATAAATTATTTTCGTCTCTCTCTCTCTCTTTTTAATTGATTGCATGATATACAGAGTGTACAACAATATTTCCCGCCAAAGTTGGCCGTGTCTTCAATTACGTACGTCGTAACTTGATTCTATTGTTGGTTTTCAATTGCACAAATGTCAAATAAACTATGAAACAAGCTACAACTCGACATATTTACTAGGCCAACTGTGATGTAAAATTAATGTTATACATCCTGTATGTTTAGGTATTTTTAACAAACAAACGATTAAAACAAAAAACAAACAAACGAAAAAAAACAACGTTATTTATAGGAAAATATAATTAACATAAAAACGCGTGTTTTTTCCAAGTCCTGTTGTTGATTACGAAACGCCATCTTTTCACTGCTGACAACCTTGACATTGTCTCATTTAAATTCTTACACGTATAATAAAAACCAGTAGCGGCTCGTTCAAATATACAGGGTGTACAAGAATATTTGGCCATGTTTTTCGGATATAGAGTCGTAGATTTGTCCATACTACCCTACATTTGACATTTGTTGTATAGGGTGTATAACGGCATTTGTCGTAACTCAGTTCGTTTGCTTGTTTTTAATTGAAAAATTATCAAACATATGAGTATGAAACAAGTTAGGAGTATGTCCGAACAAAGCTGCGACATAACTGCAGAACTTTAGAATCAGTATTTCACGTCACAGTTGGCTATGTCATTGGTAGTGTCGTAGCTTTGTTCGGACACTTGAAAGTTACACTGAGAAATGTCAACTTTAGTAAAGTATGCCTCAATCTACGACAATCGTTACTCAACTAAATGCAAGGTAAAATACAGGGCGAATAGTTTGATTCGTTTGCTTGCAATTTTAATTGAAAAATTATTAAATATTATTAAGTATGAAACAATCTACGACTTTGTTAGCCAAAAGCATAGTTAATTGCGGAGTTAAATGGCGTTACATAATATTTACCCGAACAAAGCTACGACGTTACGTGATTAAATTATATAAAACAGTATTTCACCACTCAGTTGGCCATGCCATTAGTATGTAGTGTCGTAGCTTTATTCATACACTTCAAAACGACGTCAATGTACGTCAACTTTAGTAAAATATGATGCAATCTACGACTGGCCAACTGCGAGGTAAAATACAGGGCGTATAACGGCATTTCATCTCTCAATTGGCTAAGTCTTGATTACGTAGTGTCGTAACTTAGTTCATCTTCTTGTTCTTCACCAGTTAAATGTAATCAAGTATCAAGCAATCTACGACTCCATTCAACAAAGGAATAGCCAACTGCGAGTTGAAATAACTGAATCCTGTCAAATAGTTGAATAAAATGAAACTTATCAATGTTAGTGACTTTTGAAACATTAGGTTGGTTAACCCGGTGAAATGTCATTTTGAAATTTTATAATGGCAAATATGGCTACTCAATAGAAAGTAGTACAAGGCGGGAAAATTCAAATAAACCACAGAAAAAAGACAATTTTTTAAAACAACAACCATTAAAAATAAGTCTACAACACACTGAAGTATACAAAATTTGAGGTTGTATTTTTGACATTTAAACAAACAAGTGATATTTAATAGTACCAATGTAAGAATGCTAATTTTACTACCTGTTTCTATATAAAAGTTAGTAGTTTTTGAACAATAAGGTTGGTAATTAATTCAAAATTTTATAATACATTTACTAGAAATGTCAAATTTAATAAAATTTAAAGTAATCTATGATTCTACACAGCCAACTACGAGGTGAAATACATCTTGCATACAAGACAAAGATCGAAACAACGAAATAAGACGACAGAAAGGCCGAAAAGAGAGAAACAGCAAACAAAAAGGACACTCTTGATCAATTGGAGTACAAATATACGAGCCGCCTCTGATAATAAAGGTATCGTGATAACGAAAAAAACGTCTGTTTTTCGTTTGTTTTATTACTATTATTATCTTCATTATTATTATTGTTATTGTTCCAGTCTGTTGAAAACAATCGACAGTGTTTAGTGCATTCGAAAGGTGTGGCATTGAATTTACCCGTCTCTCCACCCCGCGCCCATCAATTTTCCAAATTTTATCAAATTGTCTTTCAAAAAAAAAACAGGGGGAAAAATAATCGAAGACCTTGAGCTGGCAACCAGTTCCGCCTCCAGTACGTAAACAGTTGAGAACCTCTCACTTTCCACACTGGCCGTATTGATTTTTCCTCGCCATACAACAACAAAACAACTGAATATTGAAACAACACAACAACTCGGCGAAAATCAATATTTCCGTGCACATTGATTTCGCTCCCTCTACACGAATATTTCCCTGTCGATTCTCAACCCCCAATTCAATGGACAAAGATAGGGGTAGTTTTGTCGATATTCCAATCACATTGTCAACAATCAAAGCCAACTAGTTTTAGTAGTCGTATAACAGTGCCGTAGAAGTGATAGTAACGAAAGGGTGGTTTTAATCAAACAGGGTAGTGTAGGTGTGTGTGTGTGTGTGTGGTAGTGATGGTTTAGTGATAGTGATTGGGGTGGTTGATTGAACTCTTATAAGATTAAAATAATAATAATAATTGGATAAATTTATTAAAGGGTGGTTTTTCAATACGATGAAATTGATACCAGTGAATTATTATGGCTTTACGGCTATGGATCGGCGATTTTCCAGTCCAATGTTGCCGTGGATTGTCTCGGAAATCAAGAAACGTGATTATTGCGAAAAGGTAATTGTTTTTACTTCATTTGTTTTTAATTTAAATTGCGTTTGTTTTCCTGAGGTGACTTGTATTTTTAATCTTTTTTTACTGTTTGTTTTGTAAAATATTAGAAATAAAAGATAATGTTCTACACCGCATTTTATCTAAAAATTGATAAGAAAAACAAAATGCTAATTGTTTTAATAAAATTATTCCCAGCGGTAAAATAATGAGGACATTTATTTTTTTATTTGTAAAAATATAGTCTGTTCTGTGAATTTTGAGATTGACTCTTCTTTTTTATTTATACCCAAAAACCCAATTTAGGGTTTTTTATATTTATCTTGGGGTGACTCATTAAAGTATAGTCTGTACCTACGGTGAATTTTGAAATTGATTTTCTTAGGAAATAATCCAAAGTGGAGTATTTTTTATTTTAGGGGTGGTATTTTTATTGACATCTGTTTTGGCAAATAATCTAAACTAGGGGATTTATTTTTTATTTTGTGGTAGTATTTTTTTATTATTTTTTTTAGTGAAATTCATTTCCATTTAGTTAATGTACAGTTTGTTCAGTGAATTTTTATTTTGAGGGTGGTATTTTGGTTGACCCATTAAATTATAGCCTGTACTTTGAAATTGACTCTTTTTTTTTTGGGGAAACAATCCAGACTAGGATATTTTTCAATTTAAGGGTGGTATTTTTATTGACTCATCTGTCTTGACAAATAATCCAAACTAGGGGTTTTTACTTTGGGGGTGGTATTTTGGTTGACCCATTAAATTATAGCCTGCACCGTGAATTTTGGAATTGACTCTTTTTGGAAAACAATCCAGACTAGGATATTTTTCAATTTAAGGGTGGTATTTTTATTGACTCATCTGTCTTGACAAATAATCCAAACTAGGGGTTTTTACTTTGGGGTGGTATTTTGGTTGACTCATTAAAGTGTAGTCTGTTCGATAAATTTTGAAACTGACTAATTTTAGGTAAATGTTTAGTATATAGTGTCGTAGCTTTCTTCGTACACTTGAAAATTACATCGACAAATGTCAAATTAATTAAATATGAATCAATCTACGACTCTATAGTAACAAATCACAGCCAACTATGACTTGAAATACTGTTGGATATTTTGTATAACTCATTTCTTTTAAACGTGCAGTCTTTTCGGTGAATTTTGAGTTTGACTGACAAATAATCCAAATTAGGGGCTGTATTTTTTATTCTGTGTTGGTATTTTTGGATAATTTATAAATTTTTGTAGCTTTTGTTTTTAATTTTTATAATTCATAAGAATACAGTCTGTTCTGTAAATTTTTAAAAAGATCAAGATTCCTAGTTAGACTAACTATTGTTTTTTGGAGTGTCGTAGATTGGTTCATATTGAAAAATACATCAATAAATATCCGATAATTGAAAAATGAAGCAATCTACGACACTATTCAGGAATGACCAATTGCGAGTTGAAACATTGTTACGTTAAATTCACTCACTTGATGAAAGATTGGCGTGAACATAACGCAATAAAAGTCCCTAATTTCTACTAATTGAATCCCGTACAAATCTAGTAACTTTATCTATATTTAGTTGGTATTACAATTCAATTAATACGTAACCCTAACAATGATGTTCTTTTAAATCATTGGTTGTTTTAAAATTTGGCGCCTTTATCGAAAACAAATGTTTTGTTTCCAATGACGTATTACTAGGTGATTGGTTATTCACAAATTTTGCGCCTTTATAGACAACCAATGAGATTTTGTTCTAAATAAAATTTTAATTTTAGCGAATGAATCGAGTATATCAGTTGATATTTTCTCAAATTTCTGGAAAACTACCAGGCCGATTGGAAAATTTTTTGCATTTTTGGAAAGCTCTTCAAATTTGCTATCAACTCGATATTCACTTCAAACAAATTGATACAAGCTGATTTATTGCGGGAAATTTAAAAAATACACGCTTCTAGATTTTCATATTACTCAAAATTTCCACAACATTTTCCAAAATTGTAAAATCCCACTTATAAAGCTTGAAATGCTCTTTCAATGAACGAGAAATCGTTGGTCAAAGTTTCTACTTTTTTACCGACTTCTATTTCTGTCTCTTAAGTAACCGAACAGAGCTGCGACACACGTAATCAAGCCTTAGGCGACTGTGAGGTGAAATTGACTCATCATTTTATACAATTAATTTTAGTTAGACTAATTGTTTTTGGTTTTTGTGTTGAGCACTTAAATGTTAATTGTTTTAATTAAGTGATTACGTGTAATGAGTCATTTTTGATAAATTTTCCACTATTTATTTGTAAACGTATATCTTTTTGGCAAATAATTTAAAACTAGGTCTGTTTTTTAATTTGGGGGTGGTATTGTCGGATAACTCTCAATTTTTGTTTAAATTGTAGTAATTTAGTGTAGTGTAGTTTGTTTAGTAAATTATGAGCCTGATTCGTACAATTATTCCTTCTTACATATAAACTTTTGAAGATTTTTAATTGAAAATGCCAAAAAAATTTAATATTTGCTAAAAATTCACTTTTAATTTGAAATTTACTCATTATAATTCTTTTCTTAAAGTATTTTTTTAAGGATCTGGCCTGAAAATTTTCACGAAATATTCAAATAATTTCGTTTGAATCCCATCAAAATATCCTTCCGCTTTACAGAAACTCTCAATCTCATCGTAATCATCCAAATCGATATCTTTCGGTATATTATGTAAGATTTCTTTGAAATCGTCAATCAATTTCGGAAAATCTTCATGGTAAACCATACAACACCATGGTTGACTGAAATAATCGAAAAAATCGTAAATTTCCCCATTTTCATAATGCCTTAATAGATTATTAAGGTATCGTTCGTGCAAACCGTACAATAAAATCAAATGATCTACAGAGAACTCCTAGAAAAAAACTACACTCAAGTCGCATTTTAACACTTAAGGGCCCGTGTCACAACAGACAAGACTTTTCAAAACAACCCTAGAAGTTTACTTTCCAACGGATTTCAATATTCTAAACGGTATTTGAAAGAGTATTTCAAGAAGCAGGGAAGTATGTATCTGATTTTTTAAAATTCTGATGTAATCTAGAGTTACAGAAGGAAATATAGACGCATGTTTTTTAGAATTTATTACAGTTCTTTTTTATATTTTTCCTCATAACTTGGCAAATATTGCTTCTTTTCTAATGAATTTCACACAACATGTGGCCAATTAAAAGCGCTTCCCAAATCTGTCAGAAATTTTCCGATCGCATTGTTAGTTTTCCGGAAAATTGATAAAAGGTTTCGACATACTAATTTTGTTTTTTTACGGACAGTTTTAAACTTAGACGACTGAACCAGGGCTTGTTTGAAACCTAATAAATAGCGGATTATTTGGAAAATAGTTTGAAATTGAAATTCGGACAATTTATGGTAGCGAAATGTGATGAATTTTCACCTATTACTTTTATCTGTTAAAATTAATTATTTTTGTATAAAGTGTATTGCAATTTATAGATTATTTCATTATCTTTCCAACGGCACCATTGTTGCTGCAAAAAAGTGAAATTCTTTTGAAAAATTAGTGATAAACAAAACAATGTTTATCGTGTGAAAAACTAGTTGAATAGCAAATTTCCAAACCACAAAAATGAGTTACATCTATTGGTGGAAAGGGGGCTCTAAAGTCTGTCATCTCGTCTTTCTGCAATGTTGCCAAATTTGTTTTTGTTCCTGCGGCACACCTATGTCGTCTTATTATCGCATAGGTAATTGGAAAAAAAATCAATAAACAGGTTGTATATAACCTCTCAATTAACAAAAAAATTAGTCGCCATTTTGCTTAAAATATTTATTTTTTTGTAAAAAAATTACAATTTTCGTTTTTTAACATTCCTATCAAAATAGCGACTAATTTTTCTTGTTAATTGTTAAAGTTAATTATATACAACCAATTTATTGTTTTTTTTTCTCCAATTATCTATGCAATAATAAGACGACAAAGCTGAGGCCTCAGGCAGAAAAAATAGTTTGACAACATTGCAGAAAGAGACCTGCTGACATCTGTGAGCCGCTGGAAGAAACCCATTTTTGTGACTAATATTATACTCTGGCGAGTAGCTATCGAGCTATCACTTTCGGCTTTTCACACGATAAACATAGTTTTGTTTATCGTTAATTTTCCAAGAAATTTTCAATTTTTTTCCAGTAATAATGGTACCGTTGGAAAGGTAATGAAATAATCTATAAATTGCAATACATTTTATACAAAAATAATTAATTTCAACCGATAAAATAATAGGTGAAAATTCATCACAATGCCCCACCATAAATTTCCAGTAAATTTTCCGAATTTCAATCTCAAACTATTTTCCAAATAATCTGCTATTCATTAGCTTTCAAACGACCCCTAGTTCAGTTGTCTAAGTTTAAAACTGTACGTAAAAGATCAATTTGGAAAGCGCTTTTAATTTGCCACATGTTGTGTGAAATTCATTAGAAAATAAGCAATATTTGCCAAGTTATAAGAGAAAATATAAAAAGAAAAACTGTAAAAAATGCTCAAAAATATACTTCTATATTTCCGTCTGTAACTCTAGATTACATCCGAATTTCAAAAAATCAAATACATCCTTCCTTGCTCCTTGAAATGCTCTTTCAAATACCGTTTAGATCATTAAAATCCGTTGCAAAATAAATTTCTAGAGTTGTTTTGAAAAGTCTTGTCTGTGTGAGACGGGCCCCTAAAATTGGTATACTTACGTTTCTCGATAGGCACAATATAGTTTCGATGATATTAAATCGATTTAAATACAAGAGAAAATAACCTTGATGAGCTAAATTATTACAATTACCAGTTACAAGAAGTTTACCCTGAAATAAAAAACACAGTTGTCCATGTTTTTATTATACAGGGTGTACAATACAGTTGGCTAAGTTTCAATTGAATAGAGTCGTAACTTGCTTCATCATTCACTATATTTGACATTTGTCCAATAAAAACAATCGAACCAATCTACGACTCTACGTAAACAAAAGCATAGCCAACTGTGTAGTGTCGTAACTTAGTTCGAATGATTGTTGTTTAATCCGCTAATTACAAACAAGTTACGACACTATTGATTCAATCAAACTACAATTAGTTCCTCAGAATTGGACAAATTAAAAAAAGTGGGTTGGTANAATACTAACATTTTTCGATCGTAGTGGTTGTCCCGATTTCTCCACCAATAAATAATTCATACCATCGGGTAATTTACAGGACATAATTTTTGGTTTTTCTATTTTTCTATCGTGATTTTTATTATGATTATGATGATGATGATTATCATTATTATCGTTATCATTATCATCTGATAAAAATTCATTTGGTACCAATTTTCGTCGAATTTGTTTACCAAATTTATAACCAATCTCATGGTCATTATAATAACAATGATTTAAATGATTACAATTATAACGTTTTGAATATTTTGTTAAATTACCAGCTGCATAAATTTTCTTATCATTTGTACGGTTCGCCTTATCGATAATCAACTGACCTAAAATCAAGAAAGCTTATCATTACTCTTATTAACGTATAAGATGTACAACAGTGTAGTTTATTTCACAGTTGGCTATACTTTTGTTAGGTAGTGTCGTAGCTTAGTTCGACCTTGAAAGTTGAGTCAACAAACGTCAAATTTAGTAAAGTATAGACTAATCTACGACACCACAAACCCAAAGTACAGCCACCTGCGAGGTGAAATATTGTTGTACACCTTGTACGGAGTTGGCTATGCTTTTAAGATACATAATCGTAGCTTGAATCATACGTCATTATTTCAATTTGTTAATGCCAAAGCCTGCTAGATTTTTAAAAATTGCGCCGTATTACAAACTTGTTCATTTTTTAAAATTGTCAAAGCAACAAAACTTTTGATGAAACGCTAATTTTTATCGTAGTAGTGCTGCAAATCTAAAGTTGGTAATAGATTTTGTACTGACAGTTGGTAACAATGATAAGAAAAACAAAATGGTGGTCCCAAGAAATAGAGATAGAAATACTGTAATTCTTTCTTTTTTATGTGACTGTTCTAAGCGCCATTACGGCCAAAATTCGCACTTTCTCTAAAGTTTCTATTGAGCTCAAATGAACATCTCTGTAATACAACAAAATGCTAACAAATCTAGCAGGTCTTGAATAAATGTCAAATTTAGTGAAGTATGAAACAAGTTACGACACTACAAAACCAAGCCACAATCAACTTTTAGATGAAATATCAATGTACGTTTTATACGGAGTGTGCGTCGCAGTTGGTAAACCTAGTGTGTTATGAATTAAGCTACGACTCTAGATAACAAAGTCATGGCCAACTGCGAGGTAAATTATCATGGCACAGTTGATAAAAAAATTTGTATTGATTTACCATCAAAAAGTAGGTCGGAATTCTTGATTGTTTCCAAAATATTCTTATCGATTGCCTTTTGATAATATAGAAACAAAAAATTGATATCTAATTCGATCTTTTTAAATTCCCCTTCAAATTTAACACTTGTAACAATATTAAAATCATCATGTTTATACCATTGTAGAAATTTATAATTTTGATAAACACCAATGCCAATGTGTACCAAATGTCTTAAAATTGCCATTTCGATTTCATCATTATAGAAGAATTTCGTTACAAATTCTTGTTCTTCTTCGTCTTGTTCCATACCAGGATCGACGAAAATTATATGTTTTGTTGGTACACCAAATTCTAAAAGGGCTGCAATACAACAAATCGCCTCCAAATAATGCCCATAAACTAGAACTTAAAAAAAAATATATTAAAAAAGTCATAAAATATACAAATAGTTGGCTATGACTCTAGTCACGTCGTAGCTTCATTCATACTGCACTATATTTTGATATTTCACCTTGCAAGTGGCTATACTTTTAGTGCGTCAAGTCGTAGCTCAATTCGGTCACTTAAAGTCTATTGAGGGTCTGTTCAATTTCTTAAAAATGTCATTGATGTAACGCCAATTTTCGTCGTAGTGGCGCTGCTTACCAATACAAATCTAGAATTATTTGTATCGTTGGCAATAGATTTCTCACTAACAATTGGTAAGACTTGATAAGAAAAGGAAAGAAATAAAGAGAGGTTCAAATTATTATAATAGATATACAGTCGCATTCTCTAACGTTATTCTGACTGGTTACCATGATAGCGCTTGCATTAAACAAATATCTAGTGTTGTCAGGGTAACCAGTTGCAAAAAAGTTGCAGAATATCACTCTTTATAATTCGATCACTGAAAAGAGGTAAGAATAAAATAGGTTACTCAAAAGAGACTGTTGATTTCTAACGTTGCCACAGTAACGAACTACTAAAAAGTTAGAGAATATCACTGATAGTTATTTCTTTTTATGTGCTCATTGTGGGCCCCAATGCAGCCAAAAGTTGCACTTTTTACTAATGTAAATAACATAGTAAAATGGTGATAAATCTAACAGGCTTCGAACAAATATCAAATACAATTAAACAAAGCTACGACGCTATTTAACCAAAAACATAGCCAATAACTTAACTTGACTCCAAAGCACAGTTGTTAAGAATGCTAAGAAATAAACAAATAAACAGACTTGTAACACAGTAAAATTTTGACAAATTAGCAGACTCTAAATAAATATGAAATTTCGTGAAGTATGAACCAATCTACGAAATCAAGGCATATTTTCCAAATGGTCGAACAAAGCTTCAACTCTTAACCGACAGCATAGCCAACTGTATAATAGGATGACTTGACTTGACTTGATTTGACTAAGGTAACTAGACTTACTTGGTTTGTCTTTAATAACGTGAGCATCTTCAGATGTTTCTAGTGTTGTTCTTAATTGTTCAATTTTTTGCAAGGCTATCTTTGCATCATTTAATGTATTGATAATGGAAACATTATCTGGCAAATCACCGCAATGATTATGATTATCATCATGATCATGATCATGATTGTGATTGTCATTATAATTGTGATCATAACTGTGATTGTGATCATGATTATGATTTTGATTGCGATCTTGATTATGATTGTGACTGTGATCATGACTGTGGCGGTGATCATGACTGTGACTGTGTTCATGACTGTGACTGTGATCATGACTGTGGCTGTGATCATGACTGCGACTGTGATCATGACTGTGATTGTGGGCATGACTGTGATTGTGTTCGTGATCGTGATTATGATCATGACTGTGATTGTGATTATGACTGTGATTATGATCATGACTGTGATTGTGATTATTACTGTTATCATGATTGTGGCAGGGGTGGTGATTATGATTTTGATTGTGCTGATAATTATCTGTAGGTATTTGGAATTGTTCTTTATATAATAGTATCAATAAATCATATGATAAATAATCATTATTATCAATTATAACATAACGATTATTACGTTCAATTTTTGTCATTGTACCATAAACAATATTGATAAGAGATTTCAAATTATTACCAATATTATCAAAATTATAATTATCATTACTATGATTATGATTGATAAACATCATTTTAAATATAGGATTATTTGTGTGATCTTCTATATTACTATCAATTGGATGTGGACTTATTAATGTTAAATTATTGTAAATTATTAATGATTTTGGTTCATCATCAAAAATTAATGATTTCAAAAATGATAAAACAATACTACCATAACCAACAATGACAATTCTTTTATTAATTTCAACACGTGGTAAACTTGTTATACGTAATGTTGATAAATATAAATCACCAATTGTCCAATAATTGTCATTTTCTATAACAAAGAGAAGGAAAAATAACGGGAAATCCGTGTTAATTGGGGCATATACAATAATATTTCATTTCTGTAGTTGGCCACAATTTTGGTTACGTAGTGTCGTAGATTGGATTGCATGTTTCAATTTGACATTTTGAAGGCCTGCTAGATTTGAAAATACCACAAGAAGTGAACTTTTTAAGAAAACATCAAATTCTAGTTGATATTATGGTTGCAACAGATTTTTCACCAACAGTTGGTAAGACTTGAAAGCAAAAGAATAGAATAACTGATGAAGAAATGTAGGAGAGAAAACGTGTAGAAAAGAACAATTTAAGCAGAGAAGAAAACAAGAAGAGAACTGAAGAGTAGAAGAACTGAAGAAGGGAAGTGTACAGAAGAATAGAAGATGTTTAGAAGAAAGAGAAGAAGCGAAGCGTAGAAGAAAAAACCGAATAAGTTTAGAAGAACAGAAGTGTTCAAAAGAAAAGGAGAAGAAAATAAATTTGGGTTAGAAAAAGAGAAGTTTTTAAGAGAATAAGTGTAGAAGAAGAAAAGTGAAGCAGTGTAAACGAGAAAGAGTGCAGAAAAGAAGCACTTTTACAAAGATTAAGAGAAGAAGTGAAGAAGTCAATTACAGAAGGGAAAAGTATGGAAGAGAAGAAGTTTGGTAGAGAATAAGAAGAAAAATCGAAGAGAATAAGAGAACAAAACAATTTTGGAAGTGAATAAGAGTAGATGCTTAGAACAGAATAATAGAAGAAGAATATACGAGAAGAAGAAAAGAAGTTTGGAAGAGAATAAGAGAAGAAAAGAAAAACGAGACAAGAATAAAATATATGCAGTATTCAGTGTTGTCATGGTAACGTGAAAAAGTTAGAGAATACTACTATTAGTCAAAATATTGAGTAGGCCTTGCTCTGAACAAAACTACAGCGCTACATAACCTAAAACACAGCCAACTACGTCATGAAATATTGTTATAAACTTTTTTATTAATCTGCACACGCGCTAATCAGCATGACATCAAATATAAATTTGGCGCTAAATTCAAATAAAATTCTACAAATATTTACCATAATTGGGTTGTTGTTTTTGTAGAATTGGTATCATAAAATCGTTGATATTATTAATTAAATAATTCTTATTAGTTAAACACTTTGTACTAAAAAATAAACAATCAAAACCGGTTAAACGGTGTAATTCACGTAAGAAAAATTGTCCATGACTATGGAAATTCGGCGATACTAATAATAATTTCAAATAACCATAAGGATAATTATTATGATTGGAACTTATCCAATTTGATACATTATAATCCTGTATTAAATCGTTTAAATCGTCTTCTTCAATTATAACTAAAACAATTATAGAAAATAGTTTAAAATTCGCACCACACATTCAAATCGTACGCTCTGCGCATCGTACAGCGTACAATTATTACTGAAAAATAAATAAATATTTTGAAATTGGCGCTACAAATTCAAATTGTACGCTTTGCGCATCCTACAGCGCACAATTAAGGTTAGAATTTCAACTAACTTGCGAATCCTATGGTGTTACCACTGCACATCAATGAAATTACAACAAAATCATCATCCAAATCATCCAAAATTGTTTTAATTCGTTCTTCTAATTCTTTATTGTTATTGAAATTCTTCAAAATATCAATGATTTCTCGTTTACCATTGATCTCAATTGAACAAGCTGACATCTCATTCAATATGGATGCTTTATGTAAAACATAGAGGTTATGTGGAGAATTTGTTAAAAAATGTGGTGTGGCGCGTGTAAAATGTTGTAAAATATAATTTGGTATAATTTTCTTTGTTTTTTCCACTAATAACATTATATAATTAAAATCTAGATAACATTGGAAGATTGTTTGCAATAAATAATAGACTGATGATTTATATTTTGTTACTAATGTTATAATTTCGACTTTAAAAACATCATTTTCACCAAAAAACATCGGCGTATTTATTATTTCACTACCTGAAAACATTATAAATAATTGTGGTACTCTAGAATATTCTAATTGTCATTAACTAGAATGGCCCTCTATTAATGGCTACCAGTTGATGACAAATATTGGCTAGTTGTAGAATATGATTTACATATTTATATAACTATCTAAAGCATTATAAACAATTGTGGTATTCTATAATATATTAATTGCCATGAGGTAAAATGTCTTCCACCAATGACTATCAGTTAATGACAAAATATTGTCTAGCTATAGAATACGATTCGACCACCTAACACATTAACAGTAATTGTGATATTCCATAATAGCCCAATTGTCATCATCTAGAACATCTTTTAACAATGCCTGTCGGTTGGTGATAAAATATTGCCTGGTTATAGAATATGATTGGGCTACCTAAAATAATAAAAATAATTGTACTATTCTATAATACTCTAATTGTCATCTTTATTGATGATAAATATTGTCAAATTATAGAATATGACTTGGGTACCTAAAAATTACATATAATCATGATATTCTATAATACTCTAATTTTAATCAACTCGAATGTCCTCTATTAATAATTAGCAGTTGCTAACAAAATATTAATTAGTTATAGAATATCATTTGAGTATCTAAAACATTACAAATAATTATGGTATTCTATAGTATCCTCATTGTCATCAATTAGAAAGCTCTTAATTAATAGCACCGGTTGATGATAAATCTTGTCTAGTTAAAGAATATCTTAAACATTACAAATAATTGTGGTATTCTATAATATAGTAACTGCTGTTAACTAGAAGATCCTTTGATTATTGCTATTGGTTGATGATGAATATTGCGTAGATATAGAATATGATTTGACTACTTAAAATATTACAACAACTGTAATCTATAAAACTCTAATTGTACTTAATTAAAACGCCCTCTATTAATGGCTACCGGTTGATGACGAAATCTTGTCTAGTTATAGAATATGATAATTGTTTACCTTCATATTCTGGATCGATCATCATTGTTGCCGTATTCTGTACATTTAATAATGAAGTCAATGATAAATTATCATTGCTTTGTTTTGTAGAATTTTGTAATTTTGATAATGTTAATGATGATGATGAAAAACCGTAATGTAAATCACCACTTACAGTACCACTACGACCACCACCAAAACCACCCCCATAACCAACACCGAAATCATGACCAAAACCACCCAATTGTTCACTACAAGAAAAAAAAAACGTGGAAAAATTAATACAAAAATTGTTATAAATCGAGCTGTATTCTGGCAAAAGTTATCAAGTAGCAACTGTAAATTGCTAATTTGAAACTATCTTGATAATTTGAGTTTCATCAACGTTAGATGGATTTTTTAACAAAGGATTAAATATAAAAATAGATAAAAACTTTTTGTAATTATTATCGAATAAGGGACAATAAAAATAGGTTTCACCAACTCCAGATAATTCAACAATAATTTGGGTTATATTAAATAATGGTTCAATTAACTTGCAGTTAAATTGAAAATGAACAATACATTTCATCTAAGTTAGTTGACTTTAACTGGAACTATTAAAATGACCTATAATCGAATAAATATATGAAAAAAATTAACTGCAAGATAAATTCTATTATTATTATTATCGAATAAGAGGCAAAAAAAAGATTCCACCAACGCCAAATAAACTAACTTATAAACAATTAAATAATAATTTAGGTTACACAAAAGGTCAACTTAACGTAGGATTAAATATAGCAAATGATGGTTTAGTTAACTTAAAATAAACAAATTTTATCAAAGTTAGTTATCTTTAACTGGTAACAATTAACCTATTATATAGACGAGAAAATTAACTGTGTAATTATTACCGAGTAGGAGGTCATTATAATAGGTTTCATCAACGCCAGATAAATCAACTTATTATTAATGAAATGAATAAATTTAGTAAATTTTGGTTCGAACAACTTGCAGTTAAATTAAAATACCAAATTTTATTAAAATTAGTTATCTCTATCTAGACACTGTTGAAATGTACTCTAACTTAATAAATTTAACTTAAGTTGGTAAAACTAACTCATTATCGATTTTATCTGGCTCAAATTTAATTAAATTTAATTAAATTATTAAAACAAATTAATTACCGAATAAGAGACAATAAAGATGAGTTTCACCAATACCACACAAATTAACTGATGGGTAACTTAACTAAATAACTGCATAATTAACTAAGTTATATAAATTTATTTCATTTGTAGTTAAATAAAAATTTCATCAGTTTCAGTAATGGACTTTATTAAAATGAATTTTAATTTAGCAAATTTAACTAACGTTGGTGAAATTAAATTTGAGAAACATCTCTATCGATTTTATCTGGCTCTGAATATAGATTTTAATATCCAGTTGCATCAATTATGACTTTCTTTAATTATTAATGCAAGTTAAATTTCGTGACTATTGTAATAAAGACAGGTTTCATCAATGCCCAACAAATCAACTGATAAGTTAGCTTAACATGCAACTGAATAACTTGAATGATATTTAATTCACTTGCAGTTAAATTGAAAATAAACAATGCATTTCACCAAGGTTAATTATCTTTAACTCACACTATTAAAATAAATCCTAACTTAACATAACTAACTGGTGTTGATGCAATTAAACATAAAGTTAACCAAATAAATCAACTGATAGGTTAACTTAGCTTGCAAGCAAATATATTAACGGACGATTTAATTAACTTGCAGTAAACACGAAATAATAACAAATTTAACACTATCATTGGTACAACTTAATATAAAATTAGCTCATCGATTTTATCTGACTCAGAATACATATTTAAATATTTAATTTCAATGATATAAATAATTTTTTAAATAAATATTGTTAAGTTAAGCTAACTAACAGTTTAACTTAGCAACTGACAGCTTAACTTAAGATACGATTAAATATATATAAGCATAGTTTAATTTAACTGGAAGTTAAATTAAAATAAACAAATTCCATTAAAGTTAGTCATCTTTGAGTAACACTATTAGAATGAACTCTAACCTAACAAATTTAACCGGCGTTGATGAAACTATAGTTATAAATTTGATTAATTATAATAAAAATTGATTTTACCAATATCAGATAAATCAATTGATAAGTTAGCTCAACATACAATTTGCAATTAAATTAAAATGAACAATACATTTCACCAAACTTAGTTATCTTTAACTTTTGAATTTAACTGACATTGGTTTAACTATGTGTAAACTTAACTCAATGTCGATTTTAGCCGGTTCAACACAGAGATTTAAATATTCAATTTCATCGATATAATTAATTTGTGATTTTGTTAAATTATTAAATACACCTAATTCGAATTTATCATTTAACCAATCCAAATGCACAGTACTATTTGTAATTAAACAAGCAATAATTTCATGCTTATGTTCGGCAATTAAAATCTCCCGTTTATTCTCGTGATGATCGATAGTTAACAATTCCGATATATAATTATCACCATAATTATCGGCCAATTCTTTTGGTAATATTTCAACTAAATCATCATTATCTTCATTGATAGCTTTACGTATTGTATATTTAAGCATTAATGTTTCATTCGAGATTAATAATAGATTGAAAACTTTTGTGGTATTCTGGCAATCTTTCGGTACGATTCGTACACCTAACTGGCCGATAAAATGTAAATCATCGTCAAGATTTGGCGGTATCAGCATTACAATCCATTCAACCATATTGTATTGATCAATGAAATATTGTAGCATTAATTTAAAAAAAGTGTCACAATATTCTTCACTAAAGACAGCATAATGTATCCAGTAAGAATTGAAACTGGTCAGATAATCCAAACCGTACAAATTTTCGACCCAATAGATACATTCACTCGGTGGTACTGCCGGTAGATTGGAACAATTCGATAGGCATAAGCATGCTTGCAATGTCTCTGTTTCATCGAATAGTCCCAATGATAGAAAACTGTTAGTTCTGTAAGCATTTTTGTTATTTGTAAATGTAAATTTTTTGTAAAATTTCGAAAAAGTTACAAGATTTCAAGTGTGGTACGATTACCAAAGAGTTTGCTGGTGGATTCTGTCACTAACTTTGTTACACTCTCTTGTTGTTCCGGACCGATTCGTTGAATTTCTAACGGATTTTCATCATTTAAAGACATTTTTTGATTAGATTTTTTGACATTTATTGTCAAATTGATTATTTTTTCTCTAAGATTACTGAGTTTTTGTGTAACTTATTAGTAACGTGTCAAATTGTGTAAGTTTTTGCACCACATTTTTTCATAATATAGCATTATGGCACTTTTTATACAAATTTCGTCTTCTTTGGCCCTTTGTTCTTTATATCTGTAACTCAAACAGTTTTCTTCAATGTTCATTCTTCCCAAGTTTTTACATTTTAATGCTTGTTTCTTGTAATTTGAAGCTCTTGTTTTCTTCTCATATTGCTCACGTTTTCTCGTTACTTCAAATTCAGCACTTTTTTGTACAAATTAGGTCTAGGTACTTTGGTTCTTCTGACTTTGTATCATTTCTTCTATTTCAACCATTTCAATCATTTCTTCTATATTGTATTGATCGATGAAATATTGTGGCATTAATTTCAAAAAAGTGTCACAATATTCTTCATTAAGCAGCATAACGTATCCGATAAGAATTGGTACTGCCGGTAGATTGGAACAATGTAACTTTCTTTGTAAAATTGTGTAAGTGTAGTCTTGTTCTAAATAATTTTACAGAATGTTGTATTATGTCACAATTTTGTACCAATTTCGCCTCCTTTGATCCTTTATTCTTGT
>JACDRQ010000250.1:0-88886 GCA_013841215.1 Hycleus cichorii | reverse complement strand
GAAATTGATAATTACTCAGAATTAATTGATTTTTTTTAAATTAACAATATTGTAAAATAAAAGATAGGTACATTATGACAATTGACAATTTTTGTTAAGCCTTCTAGTTTTCTTATGGATTGATAATTAATTTAACTTGGGTAACTAGATATGTATTTTAATATCTTGAAAATCTCATCAAAATTGGCAGCTTTCAGAATTTTTGCTAATTCGTTTCTAATTTTTCAGTTACTTAAAATTTTCAAGATTGTCTAGCTTTCATTCCTAAAACTTTCTTATAAATCTCGTCACTTATGCCAAATTAATTCCACTTCTAACGAAATACATAGAAGGCTTAGTAAACTGAAATTTAATCGTTCAATTGTCATAATTAACACCGAATTATTAATTAATTAATCACATCTTCTCAATATAATATAAAATAGAAGAAATTGATAATTACTCAGAATTAATTGTTTTTTTTTTTAATTAACAATATTGTAAAATATAAAAAAGATAGGTTAACGTAAATTGTGACAATTGACAATTTTGTTAAGCCTTCTAGTTTTTTTTATGGATTAATAATAAATTAGCCTAGGTAACTAGATACATATGTGTTTGAATATCTTGAAAATCTCATAAAAATTGGCAGTTTTCAGTCAATTTCTAATTTTTCAGTTACTTACAATTTTTAGTTTTGCTTAACTTTCTCACCTAAAAAATGTAATAGATCTAATCACCTGTGCCATCTCTAATGAAACACAAAGAAGGCTTAGGAAAATGACGTTTAATCATTCAATTGTCACAGTAATAAAATAATTAATTAATTACATATGGTCTTAATGAAACAAATAGAAGAAACTGATAATTATCCAAAATTTATTAAATTTATTTTGTTTAATTTACAGCAATTTATAAAACAGAAAAAATAGGTTAACATAAATTGTAATAAATTACATAATTTTTACTAAGCCTTCTACAGTTTTCTTTATAGATTAATTGATTTGGCATAGGTAACTAGAATTTTTTGAAAATTAAGCAGAAAATCTCACAATTTTTCATAATTCTTCGAACGTAAACGTCGAATTTAGCGTTTGTGTTAACGTTAATGTTAATTTTTCTAAATAGATTTTAATTATTCATCCGTTTCAAATATCTATTTTAAACGTGATTATCAATTAAAAGACATACGTCTCAATTTAGAACAATATAACTTGATCAACGTTGAATTAATCTAAATGCAAATTATCATTAATTCAAATTGCATAATTCTCAATGCCATACACATATTTGCAGTTTAAGTTTAAATAATTAAAATGCAAATAAATGGCGATATTTTACAAATATTTTTTGCCAAGATTCAAACAATTTGTTAGAAATACTACAACAAATTATTGTACAACAATTACACGATAATTGATTGTGCAAACACAATGTACTGGTCAATTATCACACTAGTTACGCCAGTTTTTTTGTTGAAATTCTAATAAATTGAGATGTACAACTTTTACTAAAAATAAATCCCGTAATCTGTCCAACAACTAATTGAGACAAGCCTTGATAACCGGACGATAACATTAAGTACAATTAGCGATTGTTTATGCAATAAAATAACTAAAGTTAACGTGAATATTTACGTTGTATTTACTAGTATTACGCACGTTAACGTTCAAGTTTACGTTGTTTCAGGTAACGAAATGTACGTTCTACAAATACGGTCAATCCGGTTCAATTCAATTACACGACGCCATGTGTGTTATGGCTTTAAATATAATAAATGAGAAGATTTATATTTGTTTATGGTGGTGGTTATTGTTCTTATTTATTATCTCATTAGCTGGTGTTATATGGCGTTTAATAACTGTCCTATTGCACGCACGCAGTACGAAATTCAATCAAATGGTCTTCTCCACTTCATGTCCTGGTAAAATGAATCCATGGAATGTATTGGCGGTAACACGTCGTTGTCATTTCGCCGATTGGCTATTCCTCAAATATCTGTCCAAAAATATGGATGGTATTGTATTTAGGGACTTATTTATCGGTTTAGCTGAGCGTTTAGATGATAATAAACCGGTACAGAAGGATAATAAGGATCCGGAAAAAGGTTTCGATGATGAGAAACCGTTAAACTTTAGTGATAGTAGTAGCGATGAAGAGAGTGGAACTGGGAGTATCGATAAGAAATCAACGATTGCATGAATTTAAGACTGTTGTATTTTTTATAATTGCGATTTTTTAAATTGTGACAGCTTTTATATTCTAGTCTGATTGTAATATTGGCTTATAATAAATCAAGAATAACAATAAAAATGTTGTTTCAAGCAGAAAAATGTGCAATAAACGTTAAAAAACAATGCTGATGATATCATCGACAATATTTAAAAATTTATAAAATTATACTGGAGATGTTTTGTAAAATTTAGAACAATGCCTCTATTATTTATTTTTCCCTCAATGGTCGTCTCCGAGACTCGTCTTTATTTGAAACGTCCTGAAACTTGTTGCATCAATCGACATGTTATATTCTCCTTTTGAAACCAGTTAGCAACAGCAAAACCACTTCTGCTTTTATCTTTCACTTGGCCGCTTGTCCTGCATTCCTTAAATGAACCTTCACAAGCAATAACTGTGCTGTTGTTGTGTAGAAACGGGCAAATAGAAGAACAAGAAACTTTATCAACCGTTCGGGAATATTAGCGCTCTCTAACTTTATATTGAAGAACTGAACACGATAAAAGCTCAACCAGTGGTCGCCACCTTACAGGATTACCGATTAGAATATTTCAAATTGGGCGATAAAGGCATTACCACTTCAAAATCCGCCATTCTTCAACTTAGAATTAGAGAGTTTGGCAGATTCTAAAATTAGCTTCTTAGACGGTAATTCAAATCAAAATCGCCCAAAACCGAAGAGAGCTTTATTGGTCTGTATTGTTCCGGTTCCTTAGAACAGTTTTTTGACAAAATTGGCCCCCAAAATAGCTAGCCCCGGACACCAGGGTTAGCACTGCTGCCTTTTAGCCTGGAAATCGGTCGGGATGAGCTTTCTAAATTCTGGGAAGGACGTTTTTCGGCTAATTTGACACGATGGTAATTCCGGCTAAAAATAATCCGTCTTCTTGAATTATTCCTAAAAATAGAATGTCTATTCGCTTGGGACAAGGCGAAATAGCTACACAGAATGTACAATACCCGTTGATTTATTGGTTTAAGTAGTTTAAATTAAAAATAATGACAGTTAAAAGAGTAAATATTGATAGACATAAAATAAATCGTCTTTTGTCGTACATGGCGAAATAATCGTTTCTCTAAATAAAACAAGACAGATTACTGTTTATCTTTAGAAAAAATTCACCTTAATTGGTTAAACAACGAGTATTTTTTCCATATATTGCAGATTGATTGGAGAACAAGTTTGAGTTAAGTAGAAATCACATCCTTGGCCTCGTTACGTTTTATTGATTCCAATTGTGCCTTATCAGTGAATTTGGGGTCGATCTTTTTCATAAAATCAAAACCTCCATTTTTCACAATAATGTTCTCGTTAGAAAACAACAGGAATCCGTCAAGGTTCTACGTGACCGTGTAATTTACATTGCTTCTTTAAAAATGCAAAATTTTTGTGTGGAATTTTGATCTACAAAATTAGAAAGTCGAGTTCTTTAGGGATTAGAATGTGGGAAATTGTAACACAATTCTATTACCGACAATTATAATAGGAGAGAAAAATAGTAGATCAGATCGTTTTTGATTAGATAAAGTTGAAAGTAGCACAATGAAATTAATTATTTGTTGACAATGAAACCGTTAATCTTTTAAGATGCGAATCGTGTAAGCGTACAAGTTGTGGGCTGTTGTAACTATTAATTATTCAAATAAGACAAATTTAATTTATAAGCTTGCTTGTTCAGCGGCCTCAAATTCGAAAAAAGCTTCGAAAACGTCCCCGAAGCTCCCAAATTCGTCGCTTTCTAATCGCCCCGAAAACGGCTCGTTTTAGTGAAAGTCTACAATTACTCCGCTGATTCACAATTGTGCAATTCGGAAAACTCGCAAGGTTAATTGCTTTATGTATTTTTTCCTACACATTTTCCGCTAGTTTAATCTTGATCGTATTGTCCGAATTCACGGCAATTACAGCGTTCGTTTACCTCGTTTTTGTTGTCGAAAATTTCGAAAACACGCAATTGTCAATTTACCGGAAATTCTTCCATTGAATGGGTCCATTTTTGTGTTATTTTTAGGCAATTTGGGTTGCGTAAGGTCATTGGTCAATCATCAATTAGTTTTTTTTTCGAAAAACTGTCACGTAATATTGATGTATTAGTTACATGTTACATAAAGATGGATGTTTATACTTTGAGTTGGTTAAAGGAAATTTTCTGAACAAGATAGAGGAGGTCATTGTTCGGTGTTGACCGTTGTTGTTATTGTTGTTTGGAGCAATACGAGTTAAATACATGAATTCAAGACTGTATTGCCCTTTTATGTTGGGTTTATTTTGTTGTTGTAAAATTCTATACAATAATAAAGTTATTTCATTATTGATTCGTTCAGGTAGAGTTGAGTGTAATAAACGAGCACAACAGATGGACCGCACGTTGATCTTACAGACGACTCTTAAAAATTATAAAACAACCGTTAAAATCGACAAAATTTTGCTCGTTTAGCTCTTGTGCGTGACTCTGGCGGCTAATTCCAGCACCCCAATAGAGAAATCTGTTAAAATTAAAGTGCTAACAAATAGACCAATTAATTTCCCACGAGGCGTACCGTTTATTTCGATTCTTGGAATTAATATCGCCGAATTTAATTTGAATATTAGAAGCCTCAAACGATATTCACGTCAATCACAGGTGGATACACGTGGCAAATTGGAATCTTCAACACCATTGACCTGTCGGATCTTGTTTCGAACACTCCACTGGGGTTGTTTCGCTTTTAATTCTTATAAATCGGGCTAAATAAGGTCCAATTCTTGAGTTTCCTTATTCTGTTAATGCACCCGTACAATTATCAAAAATTATTGTATTTTCTAAAGGCTCATTTGTATCAATTGAAATAAATTATAAAATTGACCTCAGTTGATTGATCCAATTATTCCATTTAACAAGAACAGCATAGAGGAAGAATTATACAATTTTGTAAACAAAATAGAAATGATAGGAAAAAAGAATATCCGGTTGTTCCCCTAATTACTAAATATAGAAACTATCGTCTAGCCCCCTGATGATGATGGCCTTTGTTTTGTAGACGACACCGAAAATAGTTGATGTTGAAAATAGGCAGATGTCTACGACATTGGGGTAGGTAGATGTTTGGGGATCATTACAATCGACCAACTATTTCGAATAGAACTACTCTAAAATCTGACAATACCAAATTGTTTGGATTACTATAAAATTAATGTAGGGATCAAAACAGCTGTCAGGGTGAATTTTAGATAACTATCGACGACATTTGGCACCGATTTTTGTTGAAATTAAAACAACCCTCAGAATTAATTAGAGAAATTTCGAAAATACGATTGCTATCAAAACTACTTTCTGTTGTGTTTGAAAGTTCAAAAGATCGAACCTCGGCGAGAGGCTAGAACGTGCGCTCAGTACCGAGCGCATGTTTGAAAATTTTGTTAAAAAATTGCCGACAAAATTACAAATTTTCGCGTCCCAATTGTGTTTTAGGCTAACGAAATTTCCACACCATTACACTCGAGTTGAATTTTCGACATTTCGACGCAATTTCTTTGGTTTATCTGTAAAAAATTGTGCAGATTATTGACCTCGATTCAAGTGTTCGGTTACATAACTGAAGAAAAACCGGAATACCGTTAGACACACTATAGGCGGTCTATTAATCGTCTACCTTTCCTTTCGATCGATTTCCTGGGATTTTCTCGAGAAAACTACGAGATAAATCTAGCTAGAAACTGAATCATCTTGAAGCTAAAAAACAACTATTATCTAATTATAAAAACATACAATCGTTGAAATTAATGAGGCAGATGTTTAAAAATACCAAATAAAGTAAAGAAATCATTGAAGAAAAACCAACAAGGCTGTTGGACAAATGTTGAAAACAACTGTCGACATCTGGCGAGTTCGAATTGCGTCAAAACCTCTTGTTGGGCTTTTTTCTACCCAAAAAAACAATAAATTTAATAACATTTGTTCAAATAAAAGTTCATTATCACGAAAGGTCATCAATTTTTAATAAAACCACGAGCTAACGTGGAAAGCCTTGAATTTGTAACCCGATCATCACCATTATTATTATCGTTAGTGATTCGAAATTTTCGAGAGTAATCAATAGAGAAGACCTGGAATTTCTAGCGTTATCAAGAAATCTCTTTGTTTTTCTTTGTAACGCAATACACACGATAGAATTCTCGTTAAATTACAACAATAAAAGTTGCATAATTTACAATAAAATTGCACTTTCAGCCGATGAGGTCATGCCGTTTTATCGTTCGTTCATATTTTTAGAATTACGATATTTTCCGATTAATTTCCCAAGTTTCTCGCTTGATCCGCGATAGAAATCACCGTGAAAACAATTCTTCGATTGAAACAATTTCTAATTGTTGTCACCGGGAAATTGGAAATTTCACCTCAAATCACCGGCGCCATAGCGGTGAAATTCGTGTGAATTTATCGAATTGAAAACGAGTCAACCAGCGATTTTCTCATTGTAATCCCAACACATTAGTGTTGATTTATTCGGTTTGAGTTGTTGGAGAAATTTTGGTAGAGGGGGCCGCGACAACAGGAATCGAGGGGGCAGCACTCAGTAGCGCAACCTACTGCGAACACGACGAGTTGTACCAATACTCCTATTGAATTGTTTTTAGTTCTGCTAAATTGGATTAAATTCGAGAAAATGGTGATATTTCCAATATTGAATTTGAAGATTTTATAAGTGTATTGTTGATGTGCTTTTAGGGGTGGTTTACACCCCGATTCCCGGTGTTTTTATTGTGAATTTGAGTAAATTAGCGCTGCCAAAATGTATAAATTACTGAGTGGTTTGAAGGACTATTTAAAAACACAAGACATAATCATCGACAGTGCCGTATTCCGGATGCACAATTTATTTACAACAGCCCTATTAATGGCATGCAGTTTGATAATTACAGCATCCCAATATGTTGGTAATCCGATACAGTGTATCGTTGAAGGCTTACCAGGACACGTTGTGAATACGTTCTGCTGGATATCGTCGACGTTTACAATGCCCGATGCCTTCGTTCGACAGGTAATTGAACAAATTTCCAGAAATTCCTCGAATTCTAGAAAACAACCCTGTAGATGACCGCAACACGATCAATAGTCGGCTGGGACAATTACAGGGTAGTTTCGGGAAGTCATCCGGTCGATACGTTGCAATTTAACATCCGCGATTGTACGCTAACGTTAACAATTATGAGATGTTTATTATTAGAGATAATTGTGGTGAAATTAAGGTCATAATTGTTGATTTATACAACAAATAAATCACCAAATTCTTAAAAATCAAAGTTTAAATCATTAAATGACGCATTTCTGATGATATCATTTTAAATATAAAAACCATTTTCCGTTTGTATAATCGCCTCCTTTCCCGGTTAGAATATCGTACCGGTTTCGTTTTCAATCCACGTCCGAGACCGGTATTATCACGTTAAATAATATCAAGGTCATTTGGGTAAATTAATCCTATTACAATAGAATTAAATTAAAAACAAACGGAAGTCGATTTTTTTTTAATGTGCACTTTATGTCTGTTGTTTTATTTTAATTCAATGTTAATTAATATTAGCAATGAGTTGGCTCAAAACATGAGTTGACAATAATTGATTTCAGTTGTTAATTGATCGTTACATGAAGCCTGTCAAAGTGAAATTTTAAGTAGTGAAACAATGGAGGTTATCAATATTTATTTCTATTTATTCTGATAAATAAAAGTTGTAAATATTTCAGAAATATACAGGCTGTTTCATATTTCTCCTCGCACGTGAACGTATGTCAGCTTCTTATTTCAGCACTGTAATCTGTTTATTATTGATAGAGTTAGGATTTTGCCCCCTAGAAGGAGCAGTAGGGATCTAATTTTTGAAAAATTCGACAAGAGCGGCACATAAGCTTCAATTTTGAATTAGTTGTTTTATCCGTCGACAAACAACAACAAGGCGCTCTCTATCGATAGCAACAGAATTTAGAAAAACAGTCNATGTCCATTGCTTCACTACTTTTAGTGTGGAAATGATTTTATTTCCAACGCAAAATAGGAAAAATCAATTACGCCACTGGTACGTTTTGACAGTTGCAATTTTTATTGTGCGACTGTAGATCCTAACTCTAATTATTGACAACAGCTTGTCATGACCGTTTCGTTACGTAGTTTGGAGCTTGGTTCGGACACTACACAACTCCTCCGAATGTCAAATTTAGTGAAATATGAATCAATCAACGACACTACGAAAAAAACCAGCCCACTTCAAGTGCAAACGCCGTGTAGCCTGTTTTTTTACGTTTAGAACTCGCGCAAAAATCGAGCGTGGGCGGATTCCGGGAGCAATTTGTCAAATTCGCTTCCTAGAAATTTCGATCGTGGCTACAGCGGTCGTATACTGTTGGTTCACTGTACTTGAATCCTCCTGCACGTTTCTTGCCTTACAAAAAATAATTGACCGGTTGTTTTTCCGAGAACAAATCGAAAAGCATTCCCCCCGAGCCGAGAAGCACAAGAATTAATAGTTCCAACATTAAAAACGATAGTCTTATAATGACCGGTTGTGGTTTTAATTTTGATTGATAATTATAGAGTTGTTTTTCTTTCTTGTTTAATTTGTAGGTTGGTAGAGAGGTTGCCCATCCGGGTGTTGCCAACGATTTTGGTCAAGAAGACGCCAAGAAATACTACACGTACTACCAATGGGTCTGTTTCGTTCTATTCTTCCAAGTGAGTTTAAATTTTTATTGAGAAAAAACCCAAATTATCGAATTTTTTGAATTTTAGGCCTTGGCATGTTATGTACCGAAAGTAATGTGGGATTTCTGGGAGGGTGGTTTGATGCAAACGCTCAGTATGCGTCTAAAAATCGGCATTTGCCATGAAGACGAGAAGAATGCGAAGAAGGAGGTTATTCTCGAATATCTACAAGTTCACTTGGGGGTAAATTTCAATTTAATTAAATTCACAAGAATCGAAGGGAAACAAGTGGAATTTTCGGTAAACGATTTCTCGTTGATTTCCCGCCGAAATCTCACGTGTTTAGACTCGTTTGAAAGAGCATTTCACGCCCTACAAGAGCGACTCGATATCGTTGGAAAATGTCGTGGAAATTTCGAGTTATAAACGGAAAACTAGAGGGATGTTTTTCCGTATTTTTCCTCATAACTCGGCTAATATTGGTTTGTTTGTAATGAATGTGGAGTCGATCGATAGCAAATTGAATTGGTTTTTCAAATGCCTGTGAAATTTCCCTATCGGTTCGCTGGTTTTCCGGAAAATTGAGAAAAATCAAATTAAGAATTCAAGCGTATTTTAAAAGATAAAGTTGGATGTTATATTTTATGAGTTTACGGGAAATTGGCTCGACAGGAACAAATCCAAGTTTTGGAAATTCGAGGAATTTCCCTCTGATTTTAGGGAAATTCGTTAATTGTTTTGCACCAGATTATAGTTTAAAATTATGCTATTGTCGAAAAGAAACCTCTAGATCTTCATCTGTAACGCAAAATTTCCACATTTTCCAATGCAGATTGAAATGTTCGTTCAAAAATTTGAGTTTGAGTGGAAAATTAACGGGGAATCGTTATCGAGAATTCTGCTTTTTCCGAGTAGCGACCCGGCCCGTTAAGTGCGAGTTAATTGTGAATATTGTCACGTTATTTGTCTGTACAACACGACTTAAAACAGCAATTGATGCATAATTTATTATCGATTCGATTTGGTGAGCTCGTACAAGGCGACACTCAAATAAATTTGCATACCAAACGCTATATTTGCATAGATGTGCCGTATTTTTTATCAATACGGCTCGTATTTGCTTATTTACTTTAAAATTATCGACTATATTTAGACTAAATTCGAAATTACGAACAAATTTTCTTGTTTACAGCGCCACAATTTCTACTCCTTACGTTATTTCGCTTGCGAATGCCTTTGTTTGATCAACATTCTAATACAGTTGTACCTAATGAACAAGTTCTTCGATGGTGAATTTCTATCGTACGGCTGGCGTGTGATGAATTTCTCCGAACAGGCACAAGAAGACCGCCGCGATCCGATGGTTTACGTATTTCCGCGCGTAACGAAATGTATTTTCCACAAATACGGTGCGTCCGGATCAATCCAAAAGCACGACAGTATTTGTATATTGCCATTGAATATTGTTAACGAAAAAACGTACATTTTTATATGGTTTTGGTTTATGTTGTTGGCAACAATGTTGACAGTTTTAGTAGCTTATCGTGTATTGATTATATTCAGTAAACAATTACGAGCCAAATTATTGTATACGAATAATCGCAGCATACCGATTGAGGTATGTAAATCGATAACGAATAAAATCCAATTGGGCGATTGGTGGTTGTTGTTGATGTTGGGCCGCAATATGGATCACATGATATTTCGGGAAATTATAGCCGAATTAACGAAGCGAATCGAGACGAAAGGTAATCGACAGAATTGAAGCAATCAGTTGATGAAAGTTCAATAATACTCATTAAATATTTATTGCCTTCTATTTAAACAAATCGAATTGTGTTCGAATCTAACAATTATATATTACAATACAGTTTCTGTGATCTGACGGTATAGATTTAAACATACAACTGGAGGTTTTCCTTTTTGTTTTAAAAGAAATATGAAACTCGCTGTTTTTATCTACAACTTTTGTATAAATTTATATACAAATTTTACATGTGAATTTTTGATATGAGTCGTTTTCTATATTATTAGATTATAAGTGAATTTAGATACACATACATATATTATGGAGTTTTATGTATATGCAGATTTTAAATAAATTCTTTGTTCCATTCAAGCCTCATTTTCATACGAATAGAGCCTATTTTATGTGGCCAAACCACAAGTTTAACAGTTTAGCTAATCCCACAACTGTTTTAAATCGATATTTGTTCTATAAATTGCGCTAAATGGCATTCTTTTGGTGATAATTCAAAAAATGCGCTGTTCTCTACTCTAGATAGGCAACCAATTATACTCCCGTTTAGTTTCAGTAAATCGGTTTTATATTATCGAGAGTTTAATTTAATTATTGAACGTGAGGCAAATTCTTGACTAAATTTCTGGAAGATTTACTACATTGCTTGCCTAATTTAATTAAAATCAATAAACAATTTTTTAAAATAATTACGCCAAAGCGTCATCTATTGTACTATCAAGGAAACTCAAAGTTGTTGACTTGCACAGTAGAGGTCGCAACTAAAATTGCAAATTTCAGTAATTTTTGAAATAATTGCTCGAATGAAGCCTGAAAACTCGTTTTAAAGGCCTCGTTTCCACTTGATAGATAAATAACTGATCTAATTCAATAACCCGAATCTTTCAAATTTTTGACTCAAGATAGGCAACTAATTATAAGCTTTCAGTTTCGGTTCTATGAAACTGAATTTATTTAGATTTTAGGGGTTTAATTTAATTTCCCCAATGTGAGATTGATTTTTTAAAGTTTATTATTCAAGTTCTCTTTAATTAATTATAATTATAATAAAATTCGAACTGTTAAAGAGAGTAAAGCGTCATCTGTTGTAGTTTTGAGAAAACTTAAACTTGTCAATTTCGACAGTAGAGGCCGCTATTTACTGAAATTTCAAATTTCAGTCCATTTTTAAAAATGATAATGGATCGATTGAAGCGTGAAAAAAACAAATAAACAATTATATGGAGGTTGTTTCAATATAAATAAACGAGAAATTATGAAAAATCGACAATTCTATTCCAAGTCCTGTCTAAATTTAACAACTTAACGTCGTCTATTTTAAACAATCTAGACTAAAATTTTTTATTATTAAACGATTTATATTTATCGTGGAATTAGTGTTATTATAATTTTGTATGTTAGCTTGTTGTTTGAAGAAAAATCACAAGCATTAATAAAATTATTCTCGTTTCAGTTTGCCAATTTTTATTGTTTGAACCGAAATAGCTTTATCTTAAATACTAGAAGCAGGCATCCTATCAGTTCTGGTTAATTTTTAGAGAATTTAAATATAAAAATAGCCGCATTATAATGGTTTCAGATTTAATATAAACGCGTTAGTGTCGTCTGACGGACAATTCGAATTTTTTGCGGTTGAATTTCCGTGAATTTTCCAGTCGGATTTTTCAATATTCGTGTCATACTTACCCTTTATGCGCATCCACTAGAAAAACTGATGACTATAGATGAGAGACACGTGTCTCCTCCTCCTTTTTTGAGGATAAGATGTGTTCTCTTTTATTGTTTTTCTTGTCTACGGCACAGGAGAATTCCCATAGAGTCGAGATTGGGCGATTTCAGTCACCAGGACCTTGCCTAACACGAACACCACAACCGCCAACAATACGGCAAGTAAGTCGACAATTCCGCAATAATCCCCATATTGTTACATCCACAGATTAGATTATCTATTTGTTTATTTACCTATTTATAACGTGAAGAGTTTGTAACAGTGTTTCCCAAAATACAAGTCACGTTCTTCCAATAAATAAACTTTCAGCAACTGGAAGGAGGTGGAAACTTTAGGAAACACTGGCTTACTTTTGCTGAAAGAAAAAACAAACTTATTAGACAGCTATTTGATTAACTCTAGTTGATGATACCTGTAACATAACCCAGATAATTGATTGGCATAACTTGTTGGATTATAGATTTTCATTAAGAACAATAACAAAACGAACAAATCAATGAAACCATACATAACGATAAAAGCTTACGATTTTAGAAATGAACTTAATTAGATTAAAATTACTAATAATCAGTTGGAGTTTTTCGGTCGAGTGTAGCGGTTGTGTTGTGGAAAATCATGGGAAAAATTAGACGGACCGCTCGAATAGTGGTGGTTAAAATGCAAACCGAAACCAGATAGTGAAGGTAATTTGTAAATATTCCAACGAACAACTCGACGCACAATTTTCGCAATTTCGCTTTCTTTTATCGGTAGATTTTGTAGTTTTTCGCAAATAAAACACGCCTAGTTGGCCGCATCTCGATGGGTCTTGTTAATTGTAAATTAAGCGAGTGTACACTGATTGTATTCAGGATTACACGTTTTCAGGATATACACTTGATTACTCTTAACAATAAGTACAGATAAGTGTATTCTATTGCTAATTAGTATCAAATATCGATACACTCGATTATTCTCCAGTTAAAATTGGTGAATTTTGAGTGGCTTAGAAGTAGGAGCCTATCTTCATCTCTAATTATTTTCGATTTTAATTGCAATTATAACGTTAATTGAATGACGTTGTCGCGATAGCGATCGGGCTTGGTTTAGACTAAAATTGGAAAAATTGAAAGGGAATTTTCGAGTTTTTTTCGGCTAATTGTAGTTTTATTGATTTTTCCGAAGACAAACAAGTGTTTAGATGATTGATTTGAATTCACCTCTAATATCCCCATGTTCCTCTAAATTTGATCGTTTCTCTCCCAGTAGAGTTCGTATTTCAGTTTGATTTGACTATTTCGAGTGTTTCAATTGCCCAATAATAATAAAAAAGATGTTTAAAATTAAATACCAATAGTTGGTAGTTGAGACGAAGACCAGTGGATTTGTGTGTGGATCCTATCGAACCGTCCTTGTAGATATAAATTCGATTGTGCTTGCAGAAATAAATGCACGCTTTGTACGCAATAAGTGATGGTCCTTTGGCATATACATTATCCCAAATGGGGAGGGTTAAGAATGAATCTATTCATAAGGAGAGATTTTATTACCGAACACAGGCTCCAATACGAGTAAAGGTGTCGCGTAAACATCAACAGAATAGTTATAGAAGGACAACGAGAAGGCGGCGTTGCAACCAGGACGACGGCTTACAAACTATGGACCTCCTTAGAGGGGTGTATTCTTTGGCGCAGGTAAACAATTTCACCACCAAACAATAGATTTATATTCAAATAGAGTTACACAATATTTTTCAATCTTCAGACGAATCAAGTTACTATTGACAATCCTGTATTTAGATTACATAGCGCTACTGTTATTCTTTTGGTAACATTCTCGATAGCTGTAACAACACGACAATATGTAGGCAATCCCATTGATTGCGTCCATACAAGGTAGTCATAGCTTCAATTTCCAAAAAAAATTGAATCTAATTCATTCTTCCTTCAATAGAGACATCCCGGAAGACGTATTGAACACTTACTGTTGGATACATTCAACTTACACCGTTATTGACGCCTTTAAAAAGATACCCGGACAGGGACAGGCGTATCCGGGCGTCCACAACACCGGAAAAGGCCCCGTGAAACAAGTCAAATACTACCAATGGGTCGCTTTCACGCTATTTTTCCAGGTATGTACCAAATGCTTTCAATCTTCTAATAGTATCGAATTTGAGTTTTCCACTTTACTGAAATTAGTTTAAAATGTAGCGATTTATTAATTTTGAACGAATTACCTGTTCGGTCCCCAATATAATCAGCAATTCGAGAATATATCTTTCCAAACTAGAGAAACAGATGTAGAAAACAGATCTAAAGACGATTTTCTCCGGGGGAACTGTTGTTGTAAAGTTTGTTTTTCGAAAATATTTGTTTAGGAAGCGAACACGAATCTAAATAGCCGAAAACATCCGGAAAATTTGCACAATTCCTCTGTTGTTATATTAGCACACAAGTCGATTAACCATAAAAAAAATCAAAAATATTCGCCGAATTGTAGCGAGTCGGTTCGGAAAGCTTCGATGGAAATCTCAGTAACAACAGGGAAGAAAACCAATTTTAAATTTGTTTTCCACCTAAAAATATACGTGAATCTTTCGAGTTTATTTATAGTTTCGTTTAGTGTTCACCGACATTTAACAAAAACAACTCTAGTTAGTGGACGGTTTGTCTTGATTTTGTGGTAATCATCGAGAAAATTCAGTTCTTTTTCGTATTTATAAGTTTGGAGAAGGCAAGATATGACGTGATACTAACGGCACATGGCTAGTTGATCTGTTTAGAAAAGTTAGTGTTAAAATAAGCGTCCCGACGCTAGGAACCCGATTTGTGCTAAACTCGATTCTAGGGTGGAGAGAAGAGACGACGCGAGTGTCACATTTGCAACACGTGCAACAATGATTGTGATTATTATTATTATTGTTAAATAATAATGATGATGATGGTGGTGAAGACGTTGCGGGATTTATGATGGATCGCCGACAATCGGTGTTGTCAATTTCGCAAATCGGGGAAATTATGCCAAACACACGAACCGTTTCGAACGAATTGTTGTTATTTTAATTGGAATTAGACACGAACAATGTTGGATATTTTTCGTGGATTGAAATCATTAATTCGTGTCAATCATATACATACAGATTCGCCAGTTTTTCGTCTACATTATTCAATAACTGTATTGATATTAATTGCATTTAGTTTGATTGTAACGACACGCCAATATGTCGGTAATCCAATCGATTGTATCCATACGAAAGATATACCGGAAGATGTACTGAATACATTCTGTTGGATACATTCAACATTTACATTGATGAATAAAAATGACAATAATAGGAATCCACGGGCTGAACCGTTTGTTAGTTATCCAGGTGTTAAGACGACTGTCGATGAGAAAGAGAAGAAATTGGTGCGCTATTACCAGTGGGTGTGTTTCTGCTTATTTTTTCAAGTGAGTAAAACGATAATTCAATTTCCAAGAATAATAATCACTCTATTGTAATGTTAATTAGTAGTTTTGTCTAAAATATTTGTATTGAAACCGGAAACTTCAAATCGTTGGAGTCTCAATGACTGCACAAGATTCTCTAATTTTAGTCTTTCGTCGTCTTCATTATTGTTTCTGCTCGATAGTTTACAACAATTGGGGGAAATTTTGATATTTTAAAGAAAAATTTTAGTGAATTATTGCTGTATTTATTTCTATTCAATTGAAATTTTCCATTAGCTCCAGTTGGTAGTGAAGTAGCTCACTTTTGCCAATAATTGGAGGGCAAAATTGGATTATTCACTATTTTGAAGGAGTTAATTTCAAATACTCACGAAAATTTGCTTTTTATTTGATCGCTTGGCAAAATTTTTGACTGCAAAAAAGTCCAAAAAGGTCTAAATTGTCTTCAAAGACAGTTTTGATTTTGTCAAATTTGTTTCTTTAAGAGTTTTTTTCTGAGCCGACATCTGGAAAATTGCAGAAATATCTGAACTGATAGTCCAAACGGAAACAATTTCGCCGCCTTCATTGTTGTTTACCCTATAATTCCGTAATTAAGTTAATGCAAAAGTCTTTTCTTCACACTTCGTATTAGTAAAGTTCCTTCGATTTTCAATCGAAATTCAATAAAATGGCTCGTTTTTCAGGATTTCAGGAATTAGCTATAATTGGTAGAATTAAGTAGCTATAATTTTCTCATTGTTTGAAGAGACGTAATTAATCGAGTTAGTTTCATTACAAAACTAAACTGAAAGAATAACGAGCTTCATACTTTTTGTTTGATCCTAAGACAAAATTTTTAGACGCAAAAGAAGGTCCAAATTCAATTCAATACGTTTTGAAGGCAATTTTTTTGAAGAATTTGTAATTTTGGCCAACTTTTTGGATTCCAGGTTTCTCTAAGGGTCTTTTTTGAGTTCATATCTGGAGAATTACAGCAATATATTCGAAGAAGGTCCAAATTCAATTCAATACGTTTTAAAAGCAATTTTTTTGAAAAAAATGTAATTTTGGTAAAATTTTTGAATTCCAAGTTTTTCTAACGGCCTTTTTGAGTTAATATTTGGAGAATTACCGCAATATATTCGACTTTCTTCTTCTATTGAACATTCTCTTGACAATGCAAAGGAAGAAATTTGGTCATCTTAATTGCTTCTTTTGCTTGATAGTTTTCAGTAATTAGACGGGAAAATTTTGATATTTTATCTGCAGGCGTCAAGTAGTTCTTTTTGCTACAGTTTGAAGGAGAATATTGAAGCAGTTCCTTTCAAATTCTCACGAGAGAACCAAATTAATTGAGAAATTATAAGCTTCATTCGTTCTAACTGATCGCAAGGCAAAATTTTTGACTGTAAAAGAGGGTCGAATTTCTCTCTAAAAGCCGTCTCTAGAAGGATTCATAATTCTTCTATCGCACTGGAAAATTACAGAAATATCCTCCATTTCTGTATTATTGTTCAAAAAGAAGAAGTTTGGCGTTATTATTAATAGAATAATGTTTAGATTGTGGCACTTCAAGAAATTGCAACTAGAGAGAAGAATCGTTTATAAACTTGTCCAAAATTAACGTTGAATAAACCAATCTGGAGGCTTTCTTTTCGGAAAAACTCTGACTAATCGGAAATGACAGACAATTTATAAATTGCATGAAAATCTAAATATTTTCCATTTTACAGAGTACGATTTTAAATAAATGCTGAAAATAGTACCTGAATCATGTAATAATAATAACGACAATAGGAATTGCTGCGAATTAAAATAGAATTCACTTCAAGGAAGCACTACAATAAGACAATAGATTTCCACCATCATCATCGATATCCTTCTGTTTAATCTTTTTCTATTTATAACTATTGTTTAACCTATCTAGGTATAACCGTACAGGAGTTTTCCCCGTGCATGTGGTGAAATAAACAGTCGGGAAATTTGATGAGTGGATTCGTTTGGAGTTTTAAACGATTTTTTCACCGATTAAGTCGCCTTGAAACTTAATTTAATTATCTAAACAAAAATTGACCATCTGATCTAACGGCCCATTTAATACTTGTAGTTTGCACACAGTCAAACAAAAATAGATTGTATCGCATTGGATTTAGGAACAGCGAAAAAATTCAACAAAAATTCGGAAATACTCGTTAGTTTTTTTGTTGTTCTAATTTTATAATCAATCTGTTGAAACTAGTCTCGATTAATCATAATATTGATGATTTATTATTTATTCGCTCTACGGTTTCAATTTAAACAGAAAAGAATACGTCTGTTGAATATCATTGTAATTATAAAGTACGATAATTGATAAATCTATTCCAGAAGCCCGTTTTATTCGTTTCGTAATAAAGGAACGAGTGCGATAAATTTGCGGGACGTGCTCGAAATTCCTTTGCATTTTACCATATGTTGGAAAAATTGATTTCAAATATAAACTTTATCCAATAACCCAAGAAAACGGCCTCTTTTTGTTGTTATTACTATGATTTTTATTATCCACATAATGGTAATTTTATTGATATTACGACATCTGTAATTACGGGAAGTTATAAATTGTAATAATAGAAAGGATTTTATAGCGGACTGTTCGTTTATAACGAATTTCCTTGCAGAAATTCACAATTCGATCCGTCTCTTGTAACGTATTTTTTATAATTTCCTTATTTTAGCGATTAATCAAAGTATGGCCGCATCTTTGGCATCCTTTCGTATTGTTTCAATTTCGCAAAACATTAATTCTAAAGACAGCCAACTGATAATAATAGGAATTGCAAATTTTCTTGGAGATTATCCATAATTCACTCTCCAATTGGACTCTAAAATAGTCTCAATTGAGAGTTATGATATTCTACAACAATCCCAATCTCAATCCCAACCGTAATTTGGGCGCATCCACCAATTTTGCGCTCGATCAGCAGGTTTTTTTCGTTTTCTATTCGATATAATTCAATTAAAACTGCCCGATTTGATGGACAACACGCCGGAAAACTTGCCAAATTCTAAGAGATATGTTTCATTTTGAAATACAACCAATATTTGTTCCATATTGGAAGCTTCATGGGAAGATTGCGCGCATTTCAAGTCTCGTTTTTTTTATTAAAATCCGCTATAAAAGCTCGAATGCGGGCACTTCAAGACCCCAAAACACATTTCGTTTATTGTTGTCTTGATAGTACGTCACTATTGTTTACAATATTTGATTAAACAAGAGGGCCAACGATTTATTCGGGTCAATATCATTAAATAAAATCGAACGATTGATTGAAGCAATTCCAAATAAACATCGATTCTATTTTAAAATGAAGTGAACACAATATTGAGTCGTCAAATTCGAATCAACTGGAAATATCAATAGTTTAAATATAACTTCATTGGAATAAGTGAAATTATGTGATTTTATTATAAGAATGCCCCCTTTTGACTTGAGGTGTGCAATTCCCCATAGTAATGTGCACCCTATGGCAGTCTTCCAACACAGTTAGAGCAACGACCGTGTGCCTTAAATGCCGAACACATGTTTTCAAAACTGTTTAAAATACATTTCGGGCATCGAAAGCGATTCTTTTACGTCTATACAGGATGTCCCGAAATATCCCCCGAACGAATCAATCATTTCTTGTTTATTTCTAAATTTGAAATAGTTTCGATTAATTAAAATCGAAAAATAAATATTGCAATGTTTAAACAAACATGAAATAAATCGCAAATATTGAAATATTGTAGCGAATTGAATCGCTTAAAATTTTGGGCAATTTTCCAAATTTATCACTGTAAAATTACAAAATTCTCTTGTCGGATAAGTAGATTTCTCTATTATTGAAAGCAAATTAACAATAACCGTTTCCAACTAACCACTAGAGATTTCCTTTTGATCTTGATAACGATGTGTAAGCAAAATAACTGCCTTTGGTGGCAATACAACGAGCTAACGACTATTTAACGATAGAGAAATATCGTTAGTTGACGAAATTAGTGTAATTTGTGGTGTAAAGTGGAAGACCTTTGGGGAATTGTCTAAAATCGGTTGACTTTGTTGGATTCCAGGCGATTTTGTTCTACACGCCGCGCTGGTTGTGGAAATCATGGGAAGGTGGTAAAATTCACGCATTGATGATGGATTTGGACGTGGGCATCTGTTCGGAAATCGAGAAGAAACAGAAGAAGAAATTAATGATCGATTATCTATGGGAGAATTTGCGTTATCATAATTGGTGGGCGTACAAATACTATTTCTGTGAGCTTTTGTCCTTAATTAACGTTGTAGGTGAGTGATTTGAATGAAATTCCTGTTATTGAGAATGTTTTAAAAATACTGTTGCAGGACAAATGTTTCTAATGAATCGTTTCTTTGATGGTGCTTTCTTTATGTTCGGCTTCGAGGTGATTGCATTTATAAATAGTGATGAGGAGGATCGTGTTGATCCGATGATAAGAATCTTTCCACGTATGACGAAATGTACGTTTTATAAATTCGGTGTATCTGGTGATATGGAGAAGCACGATGCTATGTGTATACTGCCATTAAATGTAGTCAATGAGAAAATTTACATATTCCTTTGGTTCTGGTTTATTTTATTATCGATATTAACATTTCTAACAGTAATTTATCGTATTATTATCATATTCTCACCAAGGATGAGAGTTTATTTATTAAGGATGCGTTATCGTTTAGTACGTAAAGACGCAATCGATTTAATTGTACGGCGCAGCAAAATGGGTGATTGGTTCTTATTTTATATGTTAGGTGAGAATGTAGATTCAGTGATTTTCCGTGATGTATTACAAGAATTAGCTAATAAAATAGCTAGACACAATTTCCATCATATACCCGGTTTTAAAGGCGATATTCAAGAAGCGTAAATTTAGTGCCTTGATTTCTCTCACTGCCTAATCAGACAAACCAAAACACAAATCCATGCAGAGAATGTACGAATTGAACAAAATTCAAAGACAATATCAGTATTTTGTTTTGTAAACATTCCGAGAAACTGGCGGCATTTATAGTTGAGCCCCCACATCGTACATCGCTGGCAATTCGTCCACTTTCAACACGAAATCGGTTGAAATGGACGCACTCTAATAACAATAAACGTGAGATGATCTAGTAGAATTTCTTAATTTAATTTTCGAATAATTCTAGACCTGTCGACGACAATATAAATTGTGCAATTATAAGAATTGTTACTGTTATAATTTATTGTATTTTTTGTATTTTCGACCGAAAAGCAATCGTTTTGATGAAAATAAATATAGAATTTTTCTTATAAACTTTCTCTCGATTCTATCCCGTTGCTTTCCATTCATTTTTAAATATCGCTGGAATTCTATGGACGCACGCCAAAATTCAGACTAATTAAAATTTCAACGAGGACCACCCAATTTGATTCGATAAAGAGAATCTACTCCAATAAATTTCAGGTATAGACTAGTCTACTAATCTACAGATTAACAATTCTAGGTAAATTTCAGTAGTTGTACGTACTCGCAGACGGTGTTATCATGAATTGTCGACAATTTCTACCGATTTTTCTACAATTAATCTTGTTAGTTTCCACCCGAAATCAACTGGTGAAATTTCGTATAAATCTAATCGATGTTGATAACGAGAATTGCCAGTGTATTGCCCCCGAATTCTGCCTGGACGATGATGTAATTTTTGATGGACATGGATTATTAGATCCACGGTACGTATCTTTATTATTTTCATTAAAATCAAATTAAAATCCAATTAAACTGCAGATTAGAGTTGTCAGTTATAAAATTCGCTAATTTCGAACGAAACTATCCTGAATTATAGAGTGGGCGAGCGGACATGCCCCAACGAACAAGAGATCTGCTGCGAGAACCCGCAAACCGCCGAAGAAATCGACGATAGCCCACCAAACAACCCCCAATCAACCTGCGGACGATCGGCGGTGAATCCGTTGAAGACCCGCCTGACCGCCGTTTCAAAGAACACCGAATTCGGCGAACTTCCGTGGAATTTATTGGTCTTCGAAAATACTGCAACAAATCAAAGGCATCTCTACCGTTGTGGTGGTAGTTTAATTCACCCGAGAGTGGCATTAACAGCCGCCCATTGTGTTTACGATCTTGATTCAGAACCGGAAAAGATTATTGTACGAGCCGGCGAATGGGATACGAATAGTCTTGATGAGAAACTGCCACATCAAGACGGTACAGTCGAGGAGATTGTTGCACATCCGAATTATAATCCGAAATCGTTACGGAACGATATTGCGCTATTATTCCTCGATAATCCGTTTATATTAGCCAGAAATATCGGTATTGTTTGTTTACCGATCAATATCAACAATAAAGATATCGAAACGAATTGTCTGGCCAGCGGTTGGGGCCGTGAGAATTTCCGAAGTGGCCGGTTTTCGGTAATTTTGAAGAAGATCGGTTTGAATCTGGTTGGACGCGACAAATGCTTACAATTATTGCGCAAAACGCGATTAGGACGTATGTTCAATTTGCATAGAAGTTTCATATGTGCTGGCGGTGAGAAAAATAAAGACACTTGTAAAGGGGATGGGGGTGGACCGTTGATTTGTTCAATAAATACTGGTAATAATGAAAAACGTTTTGTTCAAATCGGTATTGTGGCATGGGGAATCGGTTGTGGACAGGAACAAGTACCAGGTGTTTATGTTAATGTTGCTCTATTTAGTGATTGGATCGATGATGAAATTAGTGAGCGTGATTTAGACACTAATTCGTATAGAATTTAATTAATTTGGAACGTATGCAACAAACAATACAGCCCAGATGTATAGCGGATTAGCTACATTTATCGAAATTTTAATTGACAATATCGAATTTGTACAATATGATTGAGTAAAATTAACAATTCACAAAAACAACACGTTTTATTTTAACGAGAATTCAAAGAGTCATTGAAAAGGTTTTAAATTTTGTAATTTTAACAGAATTGTAGCTACAATTTTAGATGTTTTAAAGAAACTGCGCAATTACAGCGCATCTATCGCATTCCCAGTACAAATAGTGATAATATCTCTAGAATATATTATTTGTAATTAATAATTAGATTAAAGATTTAATTAATTTACTTGTATTGTACAAATATCACCAAAATTTACAATGTTGACTTTATAATTTGACAAACTATTCATCTTTAGTGTAATTAACTAGAACTAATAATGTACCGTTCCTGTAGCCAACTATTGTAAATGTCATCCGAAACTTGGATTGTTTAAATTGTGGTTACTATTATACTAAATCTAAATACACCCCAGCTACCCCCGTTTAGCCGCCTTGGCGTCAATTCGACTAAATCGTTACCAATAGAACAATTCGATTGTAGTTATTTATGTAAACATTATTAATGTTGAATTTCAGCGAATTGTGGTAGTTTATCCGAGTTGTGCTAGAAGTAAAGTTGTTGAAATTCGAGTAGATGGGGTATACTTTGTTTGATTTGAACTACAATCGATATCAACCCAAATCAAACTTGAGGGTTATTGAATTGAATGTTGTTCAATTTTACTTTCCAACTCTTATTTTTAACTTTCATTGTCGTCTAAAATATTCAAAAACAAACTAGAAAAGACAACGGAACTCTCCAAATGTTCGATTTTTTCTTGTACAATTCCAACCGCCTCCGCAGATATTTCCCAACAGGTCTAACTGTTTAGGAGTTAATTTATGTAGAAAATAAACGTAGGATTTGTGGATACCACCATACCACGCCATATTTGGTGGCAAGGCTAATGGACAAGGCTGTTTTCGTTGTTGTGCATATAGTTGGTTCGATAGTGAAACTCCTTTTGTTCGCTGATAGAATCGTCCGATCATTATAAATTACCCGATGGAATATCGGCAGGTCTTAAATTAAAGCCATTGTTGAAGTACGAATGAAGAGAAGAAATGGTATCGGTTTCATTTGGATCCACATATTTAATTTATACGTACGTCTGTCTTTATTGTTACTGGATAATAAGAAAGAGATGGGTTTGATTGGGTGGAAAAAAGGTTGTGTATCCGAAATGTTCGGCTAATTAATTTAGTCATTCTATAACTTTAATGAATAGTTGGTTGAGTTCTAACAAGGCACGATCCTTGTTGTTTGAATCAGTGTTATTTAACTCTACCTAATTCAAATGATAGAGTTTTCAATGCCCCAACTACCATTAACAACCCTAGAGACTCGCAACTTTTGAGGAAAGGTCAATTTTCTAATATTTCAGCGAGAAAATTCCATCAAATTTTGGTGAAATTTGACGTATCGAAAGATTGATTGCGCATATTGATAAGATCGTTGAATTTAGGCTGATAAAAGTAGCCTCCCAAAGGAAATCTAATAGGAGAAAACGACCAGAAAAACGAATAAAGTTGTGGATTTTTAAATTTCCAAAATAAGAGGAAAAGAAGTTGTTGACAAAGAAGAAATCGACGAGAGAGTACGGAACAAGATCTGCTTAGGCTATTGCCCAATATTATTGAGGAGCTCCTATTTTAGTCGAAGGATGCCAAAAAGAAGAAGAAAACGGAGAAGAAGATCCACCATCTGTTTGATAATTACAGAAGATTGCCGAGGAAGTTTTATTCTAGTCGAAAAAGCCCAAATTTTGGAGCAATCGGATGGATTAAGAGATTGACGACATATGTTAAGACAATTTTTGAATATAGGCTGGCAAAGAAGTACTTGAAAGGAAATGCAATAGGAGAAAAGACTTAGAAAATGATAGTTATGGACTTCAAAATGTCAAAAATTCGAGCGGAAGAAATCATAAGCAAACGAGAAAATAATGAGAAAGAATGAAAAAAAAAACGAAAAAGAAGAATATCTGTGAAATTCCATCATCTGCTTAGATTATCGCGCAATATTATTGAGGAGCTCTTTTATTTTAGTCGAAGAACTCCAAATTTTGTAGAAAGTATCAAAAGACTGATGGCAAATATTGTTAAAAGAAGCACTTCAATAGAACTTTAATAGGAGAATAGAGTCATGAATTTCACAATTTAAAGAATAAGAAGAGAAGAAGTCGTAGGCGAAAAAGTAGGAGAAGAAGAAGACCTCTGAAATCTGTTTAGAACTTATTTTTACTCTCAGAAGCCCAAATATTGGAGAAATCGATCATATTAAAAGACATGTTGAGAATATAACTCAAGAATAAGACTTCTTAGATAAAACGGATTTCAAAATTTCAAGAACTATAGGTAGAGAAGTACTAGTCAAGAAAACAATGAGAAAGTGTAAGAAGAAGAAGAAATTCTTTGAAATCTTACCATTTGTTTCGATTATTCTGCAATATTATTGAGGAACTCTTATTTTAATAGAAAGGGCCTAAGTTTTGGAGAAATCAATAGCAGATGTCCAATATTATGGAGGAACTCTTATTTTAATCGAAGAAGACTAAATCGATGGCATATGTCGAGAAAAATGTTTCGAGAGCAAGTTATAAAGGAAAATCACTGGAGAACGGTTGGGGTTATGGGCTTCAAAATTTCAAGAATAAAAAGAGAAGAAGTCACGGGCAAAAAAGGAAAAATGAGAAAGCGTAAGAAGAAGCAGAAGAAGAAGATTTCTGAAATTTGTTTAAAATTCTATTATTTTCACTCCTAGAACAACTTTTGGAGAAATACTAAAAGATATGTTGAGAATATAACTTAAGAATAAGACTTCTTGGAGAAGCTGACTTCAAAATTTCAAGCACAATAGGTGAAGAAATCCCAATCAAAGAAGAAAACGATGAGATAGTGTAAAAAGAAGATAATCGCTGAAATCCAACCATTTGCTTCGATTATTGGACAATATTAACGCTAAATTTTTATATTGATTGAAAAAGCCTGAATTTTGGAGAAATCAATGACAGATGTTCAGTATTATCGAGAAATTCTTCTATTTTAATCGAAGAAGACTAAATTTTGGAAAAATCGATGGCATATGTTGAGAAAAAAATTCGAGGGTATGCTATAAAGGAAAATCACTGGAGAGTGGAGTTATGGACTTCAAAATTTCAATAATAAGAGCAAAAATGAATTTAAGACGAAGAAGAAAGAATGAGAAAAAGTGTAGGAAGAAGAAGACGACGACAATTTATTAGAAATTTTTCAATTTGCTTAGACTATTGTGCAATATTTTTTCTAGTCGAAGAAACAGAAGAAGAAGAGAGTAATCTGCCGGAAATTCCATCATCTGCGCGATTACTGCCCAACATTATTCACAAAATGTTATTCTAGAACCCCAAATTTCGGCCTAGACCCTACATATTGAATTAAGCACAGAAACTACAATAATTTCCAACAAAAACACAGATGCGTGATTTCCGATAGTTATTATCATTAGTGCATGTTTCCGTCTTGATAATAAACCTACAATCAACCGAAACGGGTCTAATTTTCATTTCCAACAAAAACACCCCAATAATCCCTTTGAATTCCTACAATTTAACAATCTTGCAAGCAGATGGTCGATTTAGTGTCGGATTGATTGCCACAATATTTTCCTAAGATTGACCTTCGTTGTGAAAAATTCTTAGCCGGGTCGTTGTCTTTACAACTTTACGTGATTTATATAAAATGGGCGTTATTATCAATTGGGATAGCAGTAATTGTGATTAACTTAGGATAGTGGTTGTCGAGTTATTATAATTGCCAACATATTTTATTTTTTATTATTATTAAAACAACTATCTACAAGTCGTGCATGTATAATTAAAGAAAACGTTCGATGATGCTGATAATATTGTTGATGATATCGCTGTATCTTATTGAATTTCAGATTGCTGCTGAAAGTTTTGTAACTCCGTCGGCAAATTTCACGAATTTCAACGTTTTAGAAGAAGCGATGAAGTCGTCACCCACGCACCGCTTTCCATGGTTGTCTAAACATCATCTAGTCTCTTATGACCCCACCTGGTTGTCGTTGTTTTTTTCTGTTTCTATACCTGTATGACGTAGTGGTAATAGTTTAGAATGCCGCACGGTATTCGCGGCCGATGCACGCGGTCAACCAACAAGTTGGTGTGAGACTTTCGTTAGTGTAGGTTTATCCAGGTGCGACCGACAATATTCTCTATCTATCATTATTTAATAATAATCGTAGTGTAGTTGGTTTAAAATCGAGTGGATGAGGCGATTTTTAAAGGGGTTAAATCGATTCTAGAGGTAAGTCGAACAGTATTACGTGTGTATTTCTTCTACCGGAACTACCGGATTGATTTATTTGTCCGGAACTTGCAACAAGTGGAATCCGGAGCGGTGGTGTGTGGGTTATTCATGCTGTTTAATTGGAGTGCTTTTTTTGTTGAATTACAGTAATTTATGTAATTATTCGAAAGGGAATGTTGGATTGAATGTTTATGAATTATCGAAAAAATCCAGTTTTTTCTTATTCCATAATTAATTTTCAACTTATAATTAATCGATTTAAATTCGAATTTACAATTTTAACGTCATTTTCAACAATAATCAACAATAACGAGGACATTTTCAAAAATATCGCTCCTTTTATCAAAAATACATAAATTTTAATCTACGCTGTATGACTAATGGAAGTGCCATTGAACAGCGATAGTGTAAGACAACCTCATTAGAATTGCAAAATAACTTTCTTTTTAGCGAAAATTCGAATTACTTCAACTCAATTTGATAATTACCAGCAATTGCGCGATTTTTGAAGCTAACTCTGGCACCACTACCAGAGTGCTAGCGTTAGCGCGGTAATCGTGGGCGTTCGAACAAATTTCGTGCTAATTTAGGAAATGACTCAAAAACAAATAGTTTGCTGTATTTGCTTAAATTTACGTGTTGTTCAAACAGTTCTCAGAATAGTGTTCTTGAAGTCCAAATCTTCTCCGTCAAGGCGAAAATTTACGTAAATTCGGCAATTTAAAGGAATTACTCTCGAGTGAGAGCGCGTTAATTAGACTACAATCCAGAGCTCCCTTCAATCGCAGGGTCTCTTTTTGAGTAAGCCCAGGACCTCAAAGTAAACGGTGCTGTCTTTAACGTCGAAACTTTCTTTCTGAAGTGCCATTTTCGCTAATGTTCGAATTGCGGGACTTTTTGAGAATAGAAAATCTCACTCATTTCAAAACAAGCACAATTTAGATATTCATCAAGGCTAAATGGCTGATTTGAGAAAGGTCACGTTTCTAAAAATGTCTAACCAACAGGAAGACGGTGATTTATTTAATTTTGCATTTAAGACGAAAAAGAACAAACAAAAAAAAACTGGTTGCTAGCCTCTTTGTTCTTACTAACTGGAAACAAACAATAGCGGAAAACTGGAAAAGCGAGGCTTTTATTATTTTCTTTTCTAAATTAATTCACTTTTCCTAGAGACAAAATACACTTGAATTCCGTACGAAATAAACAGAATAATCTCGATTCTCACGAGGTATTCTTTCCGATTTTTTCACCGCATCGTTACGGTAGTCTTCCCTACTTTTACCATTGTTTAAAATCGGTCCATTTGAGCATTTAATTGTTACTTTAAAAAGAAAGTTGAATGGAAATAGTGGAAAACAGATAAAAATTTATCCATTTTTGTGGTTGATTTGCATAATGATCGAAAATATTCACTATTACAACATCAATTTCAAGTTTGTTTTAGCATTTTGAAACCTGTTTATTATAAAAGTCAACCAGTTTTTTCTCTATTATTACTTTAATATCGAATTCGATTTGTTTTGTTAATTACGACCAGTATTGTCGTTAAATTATAAATTTATTATAAAAGAAAGTTAAAGTGCTAATCAATTTAATTCGTTGCATAATCGTAGGAAAAATTCAATAAATATTTATAATCTTATTACTGTAACATTGTTAAATAATTTATTGGTACTCTTCTCGAATAACTGTCGCGATGTCGATCTTTATTCCTCAGGTAGTCAGGTATGCGCAGTACTACTCAAATCGATGGAATAGGCGGCCAAATTTGATTCTGATGTTGGTTTATATTAATCTGTTAGTTTGATAGCTTATTAGCTTAACGGTTTTTCGTCTTCTCTTCTGTTGGATTTCCTCTTTAATACAACTGCTGTTGTAACAATAATAACAACTGTACTTGACATGGTTCGGTGAACATATCAGTTCCTATATAAATAGATGAAACGAAATTTCTATACATAACTATTCCATTTATCTTAAATTCTCTCATTTTCCCTACATACGATTCTTTTTCTTTATGCCTATACTGTAAGACTATTAAATCCAACATTCTTTGTTTACTGTTAGTAATTATTATTAACGATCAATTGTCAATGTGGCACTATAATAATGTTCAGTCATTTATTGTATAAAATACAGCAGATAAAATTAAATCAAAACGAGCAAAACGACAATTTCTCTACCCTTTATTACGGGTAGGTTTTTTGCATTCCAACGTTCAACATGCATGTTTGTTGCACTTTAATGTTGCATACACACCGCAAGGCATTCCAACATTTTCTCGAAATAATCATCTGCCCATTCTTGTAAGCTTTTTCTTAGTCTCATTGTTCTTCACGTTGGTATTTCGTAAATAAAACGACATAAATTAGAGGCGTATTTGCAATTAATTGTATCAGAAGACAATTTTCGGATTCAAAAACAAATATTTTAGTTTTCTATCTATTGCAAATTATTGCACAATTATCTATCGGGGAGTACCCAATTCTCTAACAATAAATCTTAGTTCTCGCCTCAATCAATAGAGTTGAAACGTGAGGAAAATTGGAAGATATCCAAAGAGTGGCTCAATTTTGCTCAGTAAACAGTCTATTCCATGCAAATAGTTCTGATTCTTTAGATAGCCGGCCAATTTGAAATATATCTTGTGGTTTTATAGATTAGCCCCTGGGGAACATCCTGGTTAATTTTGAAGTGTGTGGCTCATTGGGAAACTGGTGAAAAAACACCAAATTTTAGCCTCTAACAAGAAGTCCAGCCTGTTCTGAGTAAATAGTCCTAGTTCTGATATTGATTTGAAAAATGTTTTTAGGATCGCTAGGGAATATTTGGTCAAAATTAGAGCTTCACAGCTCATTGGGAGCTTGGTAAAAAATTGCCTCAATCACAAAGATATTTCAGAGTTCAAACTTGAAGGAAATTCGGAAGGAATTAAGAGTGGCTCAATTCTGCTCAGTAAGCACCTTATTCTATATAAATAGTACTAGTTCTTATGACAGCCGGGCAATTTAAGAAATATTTTGTGGATTTATAGAGTGGTCTTTAGGTTAAATTTTGGCAAATTTTGAATTGAGTAGCTCATGGGAAACTGTTGAGAAACCGCCTCAATCTGACCAAGTTGCGATTTTCACCATCTCAAAATTCTCGTAAAACAATCAAGATTGATTAGAAGATCTTTGCACAATAGTCTTCAATTTATTGTCAAATTATTGCACAATTATTTATCGAGGGGTACCGAATTTTAGCCATTTAATCCTCTAATAAGTCCAGCCTGTTCTAAGTAGATAGTTTTAGTTCTTTAGTTGATTTGAAAAATATTTTGGGGATCCATAGGGTAGTCCCCAAGTAATATTTGGGTAAAACTAGCACTTCACAGCTCATTGGGAGCTTAGTAAATTATCAAAAAGATAACTTAGAGTTGAAACTTGAGGGAATTTGGAAATGAATTAAGAGTGGCTCAATTTTGCTCAGTAAACAGCCTGTGCCATGTAAATGATCCTAGTTCTTATAACAGCCGGGCGATTTCAAAAATATTTTGCGGATTTATAGAGTGGTCTTTTGGAAACATTTTGGCAAATTTTGAACTTGCTAGCTCATTTCAAATTCTTGCAGATCGATCGAGATCCTTGGCATTGTTGGATCTTGGAAAAACGTGGAAACTAACAATTCTAGATGGAATTTTACAATAAACGATACAAATAATTAACAAATAATTTATTTACAACAGACACAACTTCCCAGGCGGGTACAAGCTATGCGTATTATTGTACAACTGATAATATTGTTGCTCATACGAATATTTGCATTGATTTGAATTCATATCGGGAACGACACAGACTGGTAATTTACCATTAAAATAATCCTTATCACAATTATATCTGATATGATTATCAGTCAACCAAATTTGAATTAAATCTAGACAGGGGCATTGCCAGGGATTGCCACCGATTGTTATCGCCTTCAATTTTGGCAATTTAATAAAAACACTCGACGATAGAAACGTTAAACGATTATGATCCAAATATAAACGTTCTATATTAGCCCCATTACCGGGGAATATATTGCTATTAATTACTGTTAATAAATTATGAGTTAAACCCAGCACTATTAATTTCGGTGTTTGGTTAAACGTGTTGCTATCGATTGTTGTAATTAGATTGAAGGCGACATTTAAAACTTCCAAATTTTGCAGGTTTTCCAACGTTTTCCTTGTTAATTTATTTAAATAATTCGTGTGCAACCACAAATTTTTCAATTTATTTGGCGAATTTAGCAAATTTGCCGATGAGAAATCCTTCAAACGATTCCCATCCAAATACAAATTTGTTAGATTTGGTGAATTAGCGAATGAATTAGCTGCAATTTCTCTGATTTGATTGTGCGATAAAGCCAGAATTTCGATCGGTAAATTATTGAAAACACCAAATTCGATGCGTTCTAATTTGTTGTGGTCCAATCGTAGATTCTTTAATTTCGATAATCCTTTAAAACCACCAGGTGAAATTGTGGCGATTTGGCCGTAACTTAACGATAAATACTCCAATTTTTGGTGATTTAATAGGTTCTTCGGTACAGTATTAATATTGTTGTAATTCAATATTAAATATTTTAAATTCGTAAATTTCTCGAATACATCACCGTTTAAACTATTTATAGAATTCTTTATCTCTAACCTTTGAATTGAAACAACATTCTCACTACTAATTCCGTCGAAATATAATGAATTCGGTAAGTCTCGACTCAAATACAATACAACATGGTCGATATTTCCGATAGTTTTCAAATCATCGATACTATTACACGATCGTGATTGATTATTGCGGAAACTCAAGCACTCTTGGCGCGTGATTGCCACAATATTCAATAAAATACACAAAAACTGCAGGAAATTATCCAAACATAACCGAGACATTATGCCAACTGACGATTAGCTGCGATTCGTTGAGATGTTAGTTCATCGGTAATTCCAGTATGGGCAAGGAAAAAAACCTGTCCGGGTCCAATTCTTTGAAGGTAATGAATTTGAGTTTCGGTTAAATTTTGAGGGTTACTTCTACGCGGCAAGTTTGGTGAAATATTCAAAGGGCAGTTAGGGGTTGAACAGCCATCGTTTTGACAGAGACGAATGTTTAGGATCCAACAGGGTCTCTAGTCGTTCATTGTTCCAAGACGTTTTAATATAAACGACTTCCTGCACGATAATTTTCCCCAATTTAATTTACCGCTCCTTGGGGATGCGCCGTTGGCGTTTGTTTCGTTGAATTTTTGCTGAAATCGGCCTGAAACGGCCGATAATTCGAAGTGGACGCGCAATTAAATCAATAACTGGGTTGACAAATTTGAATTGCGCGCCCTATTATTGACATAAATTATAACCTTAAATTTTTAGCGATTCTTATCTTTAATAGCTATTGTTGATATAATTTTCCGAATATTCTAAATTTGTGACTTGTTTTAATAAGTTACTGAAGAGAAATATTAAATTAAAGGTAATTTATGGAGAAATTATTGTGAATTAAAATTGAAAGTTTGGGGAATTTGGTTTTAAAGATTACCAACATCTTTAGAAGGCGCGCAATTCGAATTTTCTATAGATGATAATTTTATTCAAGGCTATTGACGAGTAAAAAAGAATTTACTATCGATGTAGTGATTAATGAGCAATCTAGCGGATGAATCAGTAAGGTGAACCATCATCGGTCAGGAAATTGCGCAATTTCGACGGAAATTCGTCCATGGTCTCGCTCAAACACCATAGAAATTATGCAAGTCTAACAAACATTATTACAAGCAAACAAATCGTTGGAAACAATTATTTCGGTCTTATTTTATAGAAAAATCGATTGTTTACAACGAGTTTGCAATGAAATGTCCGATCTGCGTGAATAATGATTAGCATAAAATTATTCATTTGTTGTATATGAGTAACGATATGAATTTTAATTGTTGAATTCTTGTCTGTTGACAATAAGGGTGTGTCATTAAATTATTTACAATTCATTCGAAAAAAATCCAGTTTAAAATTTGAATCATATTAATCGGTAAATCAATGAAAATTATGCAACGCTCTTGTTATAAAATTGGCCTAAATTTGGACCTCTAAAAGTGAATGTTGAGTGCTAAATAATCAATACGACAACTGTAGACTGCAAACAGCATCGCTACTTTTACTTTCTCATGGATAACAATAAGACTTTCGATTCGAGCTTGTTAAAAAATAGAAAATCTTCACTTTATAGTCGGGTGGCGTTATTTCATCATCACCGATGGGAATCTTGCTGATACGTGGCCAAAGATGCAGCATGATGCAATCCGGACGGACGAATTCTTTCATTAAATAACAACGCGTCGGGAAATATTCAAATTCCACGAAAATAAAGCCTTTTTATTCGTTTTTTTTTTGTTGCATGTTGTATTGTTTTAAATTTCATGGATATGCTCCTAGAAATATTTTATGACAGTTGGTACGGTGTTTCTTTTTTCTGTTCCCCACTTGTGTTTTGAATCATTGAAATTGTTGCGGTATGGAAGGTTTTTTATTGGTTCTTCCGTAATTTTGTTCTATTTAAAATCGATTATGTAATTAGAGGCGCAAATGGGCTAGGGAATTTTTGGAAATATCGGTAATAGAATTGGGAAATTTAAGTTTCGAGATGATCGTTATGTAGCCGTGATTAGGAAGAAGAGTCCGCCAGTGGATGGGTAATTTCGGCCGGTTCTGAGGCTTTCTTACAGTTTTGACGGAAAGCTCAAAAGTTTGAGGGTCTCACTCCATCGGTTTCTCAATCGTTTTCTACACAATTTATCAAAAATTCTGCTACTTTGAGTATGAAAAGAAAAATAATTCATTTTATTGATTATAGAAGAAAGCTAGTAAAACTAGTCGGATTTTCCTGTGCAGTATTCTTCAACTTTATAGCAATTTAGAGATGAAAAATCTTTTGATTTGAGAAGAGATAAGAATAAAACAGCCCTAGCGCTGCCAAAAACTTAGATAATGGGGTTACAATTGTAGAGATTCGAATCTAAAACGAATTTCCATTTGAGGCCCAGTTAGTTCATTTAGAACGAGACTCTTTGGGCAAATCTGCATATTTCTCCAATATTACAGATTTACAGTCAAGTTGACTGCTTTCGCTTGGATTTGGTTTACTTTTGGGTTAAATCGGCGAGTTAAATAGAGAAATTAGGGCATTATTGGAGAGATTTCACTGTATTTTCGAATGGATAGATGGAAAACCATGAATCTTCAATCGATTTCCGTTATTTACAACTTTCCATTTTAATAAATAACAATGCAAATGTTTAGTTGTAGTTTATTTTTGTGTCTTACCATTGTATGGAACTATTAATTAAAGCCAAGATAGGATCAATAAAACTTTATATTTTTATTACAATACGTATAGATTCTGATCGAATAATTGTACATTAAACTAGCAGAGGTTCGTATAGGTAAAAGAGAATTTATAATACATGCAATAATCGTGGGGGAACATCAATTTTCCCGGTACTGATGCCTAATAAATATGCACTTACGCATTTCTATGTTCAACATACACACATTTGTACCAATACCAACAGCATAGTTTCCACGTATATACGATAACTAATGTTATATAGCAGTATATCTCTTAACAAATCTGTTACGCTACATGAATATTAGTTGAGTTGTTGTTATGGATGTCAACTCTAATTTCCAACCACTTTCTCGTCTTGTTTGTCTTCGAAAATGATAAAGGATTGCCAACGAAAATTCCCCATCGGTTTTTCTACAGATTTGAGATTGACTTCGAGATGCTTCTTTTATAACTCCGTGAGATTTTCAATCGGACAAGTCTAGTTTTATTACCGTTTTTACTGCTGAACTTTTGCCATTTGTATTGATGGGCTGCAGGAAAAAATTCAACGATTCGATTAACATTCATTTATATTTAAATTTTCATTAGGCGTTATAACTAACCATTACAAAACTCCACATATTCGACGTAATAACAAAATGAATTGAATTTAATTAAAACATTTTTTTCCTCTTGAAAAATACCAGTTTCATCATCACGTACAAGAAGTATAATGACCTTTATAATTTTTTCTACATATACAATTCCTTCTCGTCTTTTGTACATGTGTAAGTATTTGAGTTGATTATAATAATACACTCCAAGTGCATCTTAATAACGCGTGATTACCGAAAAGAAATGACTAGACGTGTTTTTTCTCCGTTCGGGGGCAATATTAGAATTAGGTCAACTGGTTTTTCGGATAATTATCGGTATTCTTCAGCACTATCATCATCTCTATTTTTATCTTCAATATTACTAACGGTAATAGCTACAAAGTGGCTTGTTTGAACCAAATTTGAAGACTCTAGATTGGTATAAATTAGAGACGTTTTTGGTTCGATAATTGCGGAATTTCTGAAAAATTTGAGAGTTCTGTTTTAGCTTCTGTGTCCGCGCTTTCCAAGCGGATATAACGGAAATTATTAATATGAGAGAAATTCGAATTGTCAACTCTTGATAATCGATTTCTCTCTTGTTTGACGATTTATTAACATGAATATAACATCATTGGAAAGGGCATTTTAAGGAGTACTTAAGAGTGTTGTTTGTTTAGGAAAATTTCGATTGAATTCTAGTTGACAGGATAATCTAATTTTTCCATATTTTCCTCCATATGGCAAATATTAATGATGCTCCAGTGATTTTTTCATAATATGCATCAAATTGAAAGAACTTTTCAAATCTCTAGGAGATTTTCCAGTAGATTTGTAAGTTTTCCAAAAATTCACAGAAATTTGAAGGCCCACATTACATCTTTCTTTCGATTCGGTACTCAGAAAATACCAATCTTTAATAATCGATATCTGCTTTGTTTAATGCTGTATTGCAATGGATCAGACAGTGATAGAAAGAGCATTTTGAGGAGTTTCTAAAAGTAATGTCTGCTTTGAAATAAATTCTGAGTTGAAGAAGTCAATCGTGGAACATGTGTTTGTCTCCAATTTTCCTCTATAAATTCACCAATATTATCGATTTTCCAGTGATTTTCTCACAGTATATAGCAAATTGAAAGAGTTTTTGAAATATCTAAGAAATCCTCCAATAAGTTTGTTAGATTTCCCACAAATAGACAAAATTGAGGGTTGACAGTACAGATTTTTTCGATTTGATGTCAGAAATATACTAATTTTCAATCATTGATATCTGCTTTGTTTGATAAGATATAGCAATGAATGCAGTGGCATTAGAAAGAACATTTCAAGGAGTATCTAACAGCGTCTTTATTTTGAAAAATTGGAATTCAATTCTGAGTTACAGAAGATAATCTTGGAGCTCTTCTTTTCGTTATTTTTTCTATATTTTTGTCTATAATTTAGCAAATATTATCTATTTTTCATTGATTTTTCCAGAAAATATAGTAAATTAAAAGAAAATTTTAAATCTCCAAGAAATCCTCCAATAGGGTTGTTAGTTTTCCGGAAAATTAATACAAACTTGAGGTCTTGTATTAGATCTTGATACAGCTCTTGAAAAATTCCAATTTTTAATCATCGATATCTACCTTGTTCGATAAGATATTGTAATGAGCACAGTAGCATTAGAAAGAGCATTTCAAGGAGTCTCAAAAGGCGTTTTTTGCTTTGGAAAATTCTTTGGAACTCTGAGCTTCAATTTCCTCTATTGTTTACCCAATATTATCGATTTTTCAACGATTTTCTCACAATGTACAGCAAACTAGAAGCGCTCTCCAAATTTCTGAGACATTTTCCGGCCAGGTTGTTAGTTTTCTGAAAATTCTACAATTAACTAACCTTCTTCTTTATTAATAAACTAATTTCAAAAATATCAGAATTTTTTGTGAGGTCCAAATCTACATAGAGTTATAAAGAAAAAACGAATTCTTTTCCCATGAACTTTGGCAACATAAACAGCTCCATCAAAATTGATGGCCTTTTAAAATAAAATTCTTCAACCTTTGATTTGAAACAATTAATCTGTTTGACTTGATGGCATATTAGCTTAACGGTTTTTCGTCTTCTCTTCTGGTTTATCCTCTGTTGGATTTCCTCTTAATACACAGCTGCTGTTGTTGTAACAACAATAACAACAACAAAAACTGTACTTTATATGCTTCGGTGAACATATCAGTTCCTATATAAATAAATGAAACGAAATTTTATCGATAACTATTCCATTTATTTTAAATTCTCTCATTTTCTCTACATAGGATTCTTTTTCTTTATGTCTATACTGTAACTATTAAATCCAACATTCTTTGTTTACTGTTAGTAATGATTATTAACGATCGATTGTCAATGTGGCACTATAATAATGTTCAGTCATTTATTGTATAAAATACAACAGATAAAATTAAATCAAAACGACAATTCCTCTACCCTTCAAAATGCATGTTTGTTGCGCTTTAATGTTGCATAAACACCGCAAGGCATTCCGGAATTTGCTCAAAATAATCGTCTTTCCATTCTCGTAATCTTCCTCCAATTCTCATTGCATTCACGGCGTAATTTCGTAAATAATGCGATACAAATAAGTGGTCAAGTCGGCCGATTCCGCACAGCCGACGTGTACAATCCCATTTGTATGCAATGATTATCCCCCAAGGTTATAATGGAATATCAATCTTTTCACAACTATCAATGATAAATGACGATTCGAAAAAAATCCGGTACTGAAAAGATTAAATGATTTATTAATCATTCAGTACGAGAGAACGAACAATTCTTAAGTGCTAACGTTGTTTCTTTTTGTTGGTCAAATGATATTTCTACATAACTAACAATAAATAATGATTATCAGTAAATGGAATCTTATGAAAATGATTGATATATCCATTAAGAAAAACTATAATATTCGATTTGATTGGGAAAATTGAATAATTTCCGGTAAGTTCAATGGAATAAACGACTTGCAATTCCAGTTAAATTAAATTTATGGAAAAAGCGTAATAGTAATAATAAAGGAAATAGTTAAAACGGTTATGATTGGAGGAGTTATTTGGTTTTATTGTTGGGAATTATAGAAATAAATTCGTTTTTAATGAAGGTTACGCTCCTAATCGACCGTACAAGTTTCTATAGCGGTTCTTTGCTGAGATCATCTTTAAATATAACAATAAATTGAAATCGTCCACAATAATCGTCATTCTATGTGTAGATTATGCAAATTTTGCGAAATTTGGCATTGAATTGTAACTGTAATCGATCAAAACTCACTAACCTACTTGGGCCAAACAATCAATTTTAACACAAACTCAACAATAATTTAACAATAATTCTGTAGAATAATTACAGCCTCATGTAGAATTAATAAGACTGAATAATGGTCTGTCTTCTGGTCTGTAATTTTACAAAACAATTTGCTAGAAGAAATAATAACAATTTTTGTTTGCTCTATCAGAAAAAATCTATTAACGACCGACTAAAAATAGCCCAAATATGTTAAAGTCATGGTCATTTTAACTTTCGTTTTCTACAAATTTCCGAGGTCAGTTGAAAACTGAACCGAAAAAATTGGGAAATTAAATCAAGGCAACGTTCAAAAAATTATAGAAAGTCGCCGATATGCGTAAATTTGAGAATTATTAGAGCACTAGAGGATTTAATAATTTCAACTATTTAGGGGAATTTTAGAGCATGGATTTATGGCGGAACGCTATTTTAGAAGGTGCGTCTTTTCTTATTTCAACAATACCCATCTAGAATCGATTAGCAATTCAGATTTATTCGATTACAATCGGGTTTTGTGTGGTTTATTTATTATAAGTTGACGCTTAATTGACGAAATAAAATACCGTTAGATCCATTCAAATATTTATTCAAATCTCGCTGGACAAATTGGGTCCTTATCGGAGCATTAACGGAAAATTGAGCAGAATTCTCGTCTCTATTGGAATGTTTCAAAGATCTTGCAATAAAGACATGATTGGAGATTTTATTGAGACTCACGTGGCCAAAGAATTTGACGATTTTTCCCAGAAACAGGCGTTAATAGGCGCGAAGACTGCTTATTTTTAACAGTTCAACAACAGAACTGATCAAACGAGAAAGCATGAGTATAACTGATTTACCAAAAGCTTTACACGGTTTTAACCTCCGTAAATTATGCTAATTTCCAGTCGAAATTCCAATTTATTAAACATCAACGATTTCTCGAAACCCCCAAAAAAGTTGGTGTTTTGCGTTTATTTCCATCGATGATTTCAGCTTGTTTGCAACAGAATAAAAGTCAGTTAACTTAAAAGAATAATAAAATTCGGTGACAATTTCAACTTGAATATAATAAACTTGTTCTGTGATTTTATTCGTAAAGTTTCTTTTATCGTTTTTTTCAGATTTAAGCCAGTTGGACATGCGACATTTTCAATGATATCGCCGCGTTAATCGTCGAAAATATTTAAGGTAAACTTTTATTGTTACTCGTTGCTATTTTATCACTCGAATATCGAGCGAATTCAATTTTCCATAAAAATCGAAGATTAAAACAAAATAAATGTTACGGTCGATGATTTAGCCTTGTTCGAACTGAACATTGGAAATTGGTAATAAAACAATAATGAAAATTCGATTTTTCGCTATCAAAACTTATAAATTTGTTATTTTTAACAATAAACCGACAATTAATCGATGATAACGTCAATAGAATTGAAATTCAGGAGGGATACAATCGAAATATTTGCTTTCTTGTATTTTAAGTGAATTTTAAGCTGCAATTAAGCCGAGAATAAGTGTCGATCGTGTATTAAACTACAATATTTGGATAAGGTGATTGTTGGTTTAATGTAACGGTAGAGTAATATTTATTTAGCAAGTAAGCGGCTTAATTGCTAGCCTATCGACGTTTAATTAATTAATTCCAGATTCACCATTCAACCTATGAGTATCGTAGAAAATCGAAAAAAATCCAGTTATTTTATTCTTCGACAATCGAACTCAATTACTAGATTCGACCCTTTCTATTTAATTGTTGGAAGAATGAGGGAATTTGAGCGATTTCGGGCCGGATTCACGCGACTTTTTCCCTTGTTTGGGTTGTTAAAATCGAGGAATTTTTCCATTACGACTTCGATTATGTGAAATGGAAAGTTAAGTCTGTTGTTGAACTGAATTGAGGCCAACCATCTTGTTCACTAATAATAACAACTTTCATTTTTCAAATCGAACAAACGTGAACTGATAGTGCCTGTCAAAATTGCTGCATTTCCTCCCATATGTTAGGCGTAGAGTTGGAAAAATTGCGCAAATATTCGGCGATTGCGACAATTTTTCTAGACGTTCTCCGCAAATTGCATCTATTCGGATAAAGCAATGATTAATTGGGCTGGATGTTGTTTAAATTTTCGTCGATAAATTTAACAAGTCGACGTATTTAAATCATTATTTTAATATACATCGTATATCACATGGTATGCGAGATTCTTTCACATAAATAATAAAAGTTGTTATGGTTTCTTGCTGTACTAGTAGCAATCAATTATGGAAAGCCAGGCCACAAATCTACCGTTCTTCTTTGCGAATTAACTCGGAAATTACAGGAGAATTCGCGATTTCAAAAATTTATTAGCCAAATTACGCACAATACACTACAAATGGTGTTAATCGAAACGTTTTCGGTTTACCATTCTAGTCCAACTGAGGCTTACTTTCGTTCAAATACAGTTCAATGGCCGCTTTTAATCACAAATCCATGTAGTGTCAATCATTTGTGTCAGATTAAAACGGTCTTGAAACGAAACCGAAAGGATTCCGATGAATTGATCCAATTAACGATACGGAGAAAACATCAATTTATTCGGCTCTAGTGGTATTTATTTGTTAATAGTAATAATAAAAAACTAATAATCGTCACCTTCAATTCTGGCCTTGCAATTTGTAACCTGCCTTTCGATTGTAAAGGACACTTGTAAGTCTCGACAATTGCTATAATTTGTGAGCAGTCTTGGCAACAATACAACATCCGTTAGACGATAATTGATATAAAATCAGGTATTTTTTAATGTTTTTAAATTATTTTATTGCCTTTATAACGCGAATTTCTATCGTTGTTATATAGAATTAGATTAAACGGATTACGGTGGTTGAAATTGGAAAAAATCGGCCATAATCTATACACATGCTGTATAGAAAGTAACAGTCGTTATCCTTGGATAGAAGGAGTTGCGACATTTTTATCGGTCTGTAGGTAGACTCCGTGGGTATTTCTTATAAATAAAACGTTTTGAATCAACTGTAAAATAGCATTAATCGTAAATTGGCTTTATATTTTGCATATTTACACGGTTTCGCGTCTAATAATGTTAGCGTACTGGTAATCGAATCAAAAGACGCCAAATTTATGCCCATCAATGCTACAAACACTCGAGACTTCTCGATAAAAGACCGGCTTAATTGCCCCGACTTTGTTGCAAGTCAATCGCCGGGAATTACAAGCGTTTTAAATTTATTGCAGATGGTTTAGATGAAACAAAACGAATTTAATCTGCACAACTTTGTTTTGAATTCGATTCAAACGGTAGTTTAAATTGAGTTTTGTTCGAATTAATTCAATAAATAATAAGTTGGGTGATTGAATTATAAAATTGGATGGATTTTTGTAAGCTCGAGACTCGTGACAAATTACGTTTTCATAGCGCGAAAGGGTGAAGTTTCATCCACAACGCCTCAATGGGCACGAAATTTCCAAATACAGTTAGTCCGATATGTCGACTATTGTTTCGAAAATCGTGACCCATCCGTCCAGCCAACAGGTCTATTTATCAAACGGAATACTCCGGGATACCAATAAAATTTAGCCGGTTGTTCACATCGTCGCCCATTTCGGGCCACTGTCAATAAACGCAAACAACTCGCCTACATTGCTCACTTTTAGAATTGTGCTCGGATTTCTGGCGATTAATTTAAAACTACTGTAGGCGGAAAATGGCGACTTGCAGCCCAGTCATTGGACTTTTTTTCGGCGACCAGTTCTATGGGCAAAAATAGTTTACGGCCGGTTTATTTCGACAGAAACACAATCACAAATCAAGCAGAAATACAAAGACAGTGGAATTAATTGGTGAAAATGCCACAAAAACAAAAACGTCGCTACAATTTCTGCATTGTTAATGTTTAAGACAGCGGAGCGGCCGTCTTTTTTGTTTTCAAAAAACTTTTACATTGAAGATAGTTGAATTTTCATTGGGAACAAGTTGAAAAGATAGCTCGAGCGCTCTCAACGGTATTTATAACTTTACAACTTTTGTTCTAGTGATCAAATAATTCTTAAGAACGTGTAGGTTGCATTGTTGGCTAGAAATCATCGTAGGTTTGATAATTTTACAGTTTAATATTATGAATTGGTTGGATTTTATTCATGTCAACTTCATTTGTATTTATGCTACATTTGAATATTGTTTCGAATCGAATATAACTCTGATAAAACTGCAGGAAATTAATAGAAATATTCTCGCTTGTATACAACAGCAAATTCGTTACGGGATTTCATTATAAATGGACTTTTCTGCTAAATTCCAGAAGTTTTAATGGGAATTCATCGATTTGTTACAGATGTGGAAATTTCTAGTCGTATCAGTTTTGACATTATGGCCCCTTGCAGCGACCCAATCGAATTACGCCGACCAAGCCAACAGTATCGAATACCAGGGTGGTTTACCGGAACAGGCCACATTAGACGGTAAAGTGACGAAATTAGACGATCTCAGTCCGGTCATATTTCTGAATCGGACAAAAGCCGCCCTTAATTGCGCCGCTGGTTCGATGCAAGTCGAATTGAAATTTAATGAACGCTTCCACGGCATTGCTTATGCCAATTTCGACCGACATTCACCCTGTCAGGTGCAGGGTAAAGGTGGTTACAGCTACAAATTGGATCTACCGTTAAAAGGTTGCGGAACACGACAAGTAAGTTGTTTTAATTAGAAATAAATCAAAATTAATTTGCTGTTAATTCAGGATCCTCAACGTGTTTTCACAAATAACATAGTCGTGAGGTTCCATCCAGGCCTAGAAATTGATGGGGATGAAATTATAACAATTGTGTGCCGGTATCCGCCACCGGTCGCACCTCCACCGCCCGTTCTACCTGCACCAATGTAAATTTCGCTTAATTTTTAAATAATTAGTAGAATAATTTCGAGTTATTTTAGTATACATCCGACGGCATCACCGGCTTTAGCGGCACCACTGAACGGATTTCAAATTCTTTTAATAATTTGTGGAATTCTGTTCCTCTCATTACTACTGCTAGGTTTGGGTTGTTCCTATTATTGTCTCAGGAAACGCAATTTAACCATAATCCGACCGCATCCATTCTCCTCAGTTGGAAGCGGCTCAGAAATCACGAAACTATCAGGAAGTTCTCTCGGTTAGTTTACAAGCTTAACAGTTAGAATTTGGATTTATTTGGATTTTATTCCAGGAAATCTGTCGATGTTCGAGGGTCTTAAAATACCCCGTGTTCACGCACCACCAGTAGCTGCAGCTGTCAGTACTTCCGGCAGTGAAGGTCCTTTGATCAGCGACACAATCCCATCGGATTACCCATCCGAATCGCATTCTGAAATTGAAGAAGTCGACAATCGATCATTGCCAGTCTCCTCAACTGGTAGTTTCGAGAATAAAGCTTACGTTCACGATAATAGCAGTTTTTATAGTGAAAGTTACGGCCATACACAAGAGCAACAAGTACAAAATGCTCTAGCCTCGACTGTGCCGCGCTTACCTTTGGCGGTGAAAGATCAACCGAAATTCGATGTTCAAGTACGCGTGAAACGAGCACCACCATCACCGCCAAGTCTATCCGATACAGAAAGTTCAATTGCTCGAACCGAACGGAATTTGTCGACGATTTTAGAACAACGCGAAGAAAGCGTCCGGTCGATAGATTCGCCGATACCGATCGAACGTACCCAATTCACTTATGTGCCGGAATTGCATCCACCGCCGAAACACGTCCAGCCGGCTCCTACTTACAATCGAATCTTACGCCGCCAACAAGAACTACAAGAAGTGGCCTCGTTGAATACAGAAATGACCGAAACCCACTCAATGACGGAGATAATTGACGATTCCCATCATAGATTTATCGCACCGACGCCACCACCACCGCCGCCGATTATACCGAAACAAGAACGCATTGTCGATATGCCACCGCCAAGACCGATTGAACCACCGATAGCGGTGGTACACAAACCGGAAATTACGTCGCATGTTGTTGATGATGTCTTCCTGAGAACAATCACCGAGAAGAAGACAATTGAAGATATCGAACGTCATAAACGTTTAGTTACCGAATATCACACACGTGCAAAACCGGTTCCAGAACATTGGGACGTTACAATAAAGAATTATCCGGTTGAAATGCCCGAACCGCCCGAATGGGAGAACTTTTCCGATATTTCTTCAGCTTCCGGTTTGACTTTGACGCCGAAATTGGAACGCGCCACTATGAGTCTACCGCCGCAAAGTATTATCGATGATGATAAATTACCGTTGAATTCGCCCGAATTGGTTGGAAGTCTATCGCAACAACCCTCAAGAGATGAGAATTTCTTGTCGACATTCAGTATTCCTTTAGAAAATCCGAATGTGCCGAATTGGAATGTTTTGATTCGAGTCTTACAGCCGACTGAACAAGAAGAAGGTCCGGTTATTGAAAGCGCTGAAACGTTCAATTCTCAATTGACACTAGCCGATAAAATGAAATGGCGTCAAATTATAACAACCGAATCAACATTACGTACATTGCTATGTGAGGCGGTAGTTCGTGAAGATTTCGAACGTATCCGGCACGATTCCCGCTACGAGAAACTATTCGAACCGCCGAAATGGGATGTTATTATCCGGATTTTAACACCGATTGACAAGCCGAAGAATCAGAGCCGTTTCCGAAAGAAATCCGATTGGGACACACGTAGCCGCCGGAGTAGTTTACCAACATTATACGAGTACGATTCAGATGGTGGTAGTTCAGTGAGGACTTTAACCCAAGATCCAATCGTTCATCCATTGATACCGTTACATGGTCGCAAAACATCACGATCTAGCTATCGCAGCGAAGCCGATCTACGGTCAATGTCTGAAGTTACAGTCGATTTCGGCCGGCCTGATCACGGCGATAATCAATCGGAAGTTTCCAGTTATTATCCGCGTTATTACGACGATTCCGAGCCGGATCTTGATTATAAGATCGGCGCCCAACAGCCGTCGTTGGCGCGATCGCTGAGCCAGCCGAGTCTGGCGCGATCGGCGAGCGAATTCACTGAACGTTGGGTAGCACCGTCCCGGTACGATACGGCGAGCGAGTTTACATCGCCGGAAGTTACGCCGAAATCGCAACGCAGCACTAGAATACAACCGTTGCATGTTAGTAGAGGCGAACAACGGTCAATTTGGCAGACGTCCAGTTCGGCAAATCTACCAACCCAAGGGCCTGGAGCCGGTCAAATTGTCACAAGAGAATACCGCGCCGAAGCCACTACGAGTTTCATTGGCGCAACGGCGAGGTCTAAAGATTGGTTCGGTGATAACGACAGCGAAGCCAGCTTTAAATAAGTTCTTATCACGCTAAAACAATAACAAATTAGGATTAAAATAAGAATCATTAATACTGCCTTTATATTATAGTTGGATAATTTGTACTTATTCCTAAAATAACTAAAAGCTGTGATAACGAAATAGGTGGTGTTTATTTTTTGTATAACTACCCTTTTTTCCACTTTTTCACAACGTAATTGTGAACAACTAGAAAATCGGGTATTTTATTTGTATATGTAAGGGTATATTTACATGTTTTAAAAACGTGTAGATGCACCTTCAGTGTATATCGCTCAATTTTCATGTATACGGTGGTGGAATCGATGGGCTTCTTTTTTCAATTAAAACAAATATTCGATTAATTAAGGTGCTAATTTTTTTATATAAATAATGATACAATGTATCGTATATTTTTAATAAATCAATAATGCTTTACTATAACGTCATTTTTATTCAATTCAACGAAATTTCTCAAAGTCAAAGACCCACAAGGGGGAGATTAAATTCAATATGTTTGTTGTAAATAAACGTTGCGGTTCATTGAGTTGCAAGACATGCACGGTAAGTTTTCTTGAATCTAGTTCCGTATCGATACATCACTCGCGTATAATCACAACATCTTTCACTAGATCGAATGCACGAAATTCACAAATATTATCACTATTTGGTTAGGAATAATTTAAATTTGGCGCTAAATGCCAGCTTTCTATTGGTTGGCTTCAGGCTAGCGTTCATTATTCTCAATATAAATTGTATACACAGAAATAAAAGATTTATTGATATTAAATACTATTTAATTCTTAATTAAATTCAATTTAATTATTAATTATACAATTTTCATCGGGGAGTTGATAATGAAGTGGCAAATTTTCAAATTTACCGCCAAATGATCTGGGCTATTTTAAAGTAAATGTGGCAAATTTGACTCTTTCAAATATTCACTTGTTTATTACGTATTTTCGAACTAGAATTTATTTATGGTCAGTTTTACACAGACAAAGCTCTAAAAATGATATACGGGCTGATTTAGTTGGAAAATTTGAAAATGCAAATTGTTTTTCTGTTAATTTTTTAATAAAAATCAAATTTTTGTAATTAAGTGTTGTAGGTTAGTTTCCAGGTGACAAATTTTCAAATTTACCGCCAAATGATCTCAGCTATTTTAAAGTAAATGTGGCAAACCTGACTATTTCAAATATTCACTTGTCTATAACGTATTTTCGAACTGGAATTTATTTATGGTCAGTTTTACACAGAAAAAGCTTCAAAAAATAATATACCGGCTGATTTTGTTGGTAAATTTGAAAATGTAAGCTGTTTTATATTAATTTTTTAATAAAAATCAAATTTTCGCAATTAAGTGTTTCTAGGTTAGTTTCCAGGTGTATCTAGATTCGCAACTTTTAAGCTGTGTAAATTTCAAGGAAAAATAACAATAATAGAAACCAAATCGATGGAACAGATTGAAAAACCGACGAAAAACAACATAAAATTTGGATTTGTTGATACAAAATCGTAAAATGAAGGTATTTATATCTTAATTATCGCAATTACTAAAATAACCAATGGGAAGATGTCATTTAAGCCCGCGATATTTAAATTTGTCGTAATTTAAAAGATTAGTTACATTGAAAACTAGAGCTCGAATTTTAGGGTTACAATAGGGGTTGTTCACGCATATTGTACGAATTTCCCTAAAATAAGACCTGGATCGATCAAGCGCTTAAGGGTTAATTGATACGCTGTCAATTGATGCTTGAATTTGTAAATTTTGCTTAAAATACCACACAAAATTTTATTCGATAAGGATTCGATATCAATTCGAACAAGATTGATAATTTTTATAGCCTTCCAACTACGAATTTAGACGTAGGTTTATAGTTCAATAATTCTTTCCCGATTCATGTTACATTAAAAGTGTTCAATGGAGACCTTTTGTTAACGTTCTTAAGCTTTATTAGAACCTTCGTGTCTACAGCCGTTATATTCGTGTATTAAAATACCCAAAGGACGTTTCTTTTGGTGAAATATTCTTGATACAATCGCACGTTGCGTGTTAGATTAAAACAAAACTCTGTTAAAAATGCAACAATTTGCACTAAATTATATATTGGAAAAGTATTTTGAAAATCTACTAGTTAAAATCAAGCCGTAATTGTTACAAATACTAGTAGAGAGTGCTTATAATTCGGTATATTTGACGTTGAATTTAACATCGAAATTCCAAAGTTTCATTGGAGATTATTACGTTTCGAATTCGAAATGAGTTTCACGATAATACACAAATACATTGGAATTTATAAAACTACCACAAAATGAATATTTCAACTATTGTTATTCAATTTAATTCAACCATATTTATTTAATTAATGAATAATATTGATGAGTTTTGTTCGGTAGAGTCAACAAAAAATCGCCCACCAATAGTCGTGATAATGTTGAAATTTGCATAAAATACGATCGGTATGGGGAGAAAAAAATGTGAAAAATTGCCCCAACTCTTATAGGGATTGTTTTTTCCCCACTATAGGGTCAAATCGGCAATTGACTTCTACAAGAATATTTAAACAGTTTTTTATGGATTCCAACTAAAATCGATAAACGTACAAGTGGATTAGTAAAATCGAGGGTAGTTTTGTATAAATCCAAGAATAGAATTATCCCTAAAGTGTTGTCCGAGTTTCTGGTCGTAGTTTTATTGAATTTAAGGGGCACAAAAATTATAACAATTCCATTAGAAAGCCATTTATCCGTTAGAGCTCTTTGTTCACTGTTTAATTCAAAATAAAAGTATATGTGAAAGCTTTCCGTAGAGCAAAACGAATACTTTACTTTTAACAGATTAAAAGACAATGCGGGACGAATTTATATAAAAATAGGCAATTTTGACGGTTTTCTCTATAAAGTTGTAAATCTTAAGAATTTCGTGGAATTAGTTGAATAATTCGAGTATTCGTATAAATCCAACAAAATTGTTAAATAGCATGGAAGCAATTCTGAAATTCACCCAGGATATTTCATTTTTTTTGCGTGTTCTATATTAGAATCTTTTATCAACAATTATTGCTCCTCTTAATGGCAACATCTGTTACAAAAACGCAATATTCGGTGGTATAATTGTTGTTTCTTTCAATTAACTCGTGTGTAACTTAATAGGAATTATAAATTAAAGTTATAACGTGACTTTTTCCTTTGCGGATCTACAAAAGATTATAAGTCGATAGTTTTGGTGGTGAATTGATGCAAATTTCCGCCCATTAAACATGAAACTTTATACTACAACCCTTTGGATTAATCAGAATCTTAATACTTTGTACTTAGGTCATTAAATCAGTTCAAGTTTTGACCGTAAACAAAACTACAGAACAACTGTGTTGGATTTAACACGACCGTAAATATAATTAGATTTCTACAATGGATAGAGGCAGAGTACAATATTGTTGTATAATAGAGACTAGAATATTTCGTTCTATTCTAGCTTTTATCAACGTCATCTGCATACTTTTTAAAGCAGAATAGAATTCATTTACAACACTGAATTTTGTAACAGTTTCCATTCTATCTGTTGTGGGATTTATACGAAAAGATCAAAGACTTCACTTATCCTCCTATCCGATCTAATTGCAAATTCTGTCTTCGTTGTTTTAACATTCTTCTAATTCACTTGCTATATAAAAACAGGAAACGTATGTCTAAATTCTGTTTAGTTATTTGTAAATTTCTATAAGGGATAAATTCGATAGAACCTCATGTCAACTACAATAGTGGAATGCGGTCGGCCACAATTCTATCATCACTATTGTCGTTTATATTACAAATAGATTTAAATAAATATTTGATGTAAGTCTAGATAGGTTGCGTATGGATAGAATGAGTGTGTAGAGGCGTCGCGACGCATAGAGTTGGCGTCACGACGCTACCAACAGTGAGCTACAGGTTATACTACAGTTTCAGTATACTGCCGATATTGTTATGTGACGTCACGCTGGGTGCATTAAGTGTATATCTGTGTATATACTATGTGTATTTATGTACCCTATATAATAATAATAATAGTAATAATAACATAGATTAGATATAGTGTAAGTATTTGCTACTATTATTGCTATTCAAATGTAAATTATCGAGCTTTCATTGTTCGCTAAAGTATTTACAAAGTTTATTTTAAGTAACAAAAGCTCAACTTGATGGATGTTGCTTATTATTTCCAATTTTACTCTAATGAAGCTTGAATTTTGTCATTTTGGTGCAATTTTTTGGTTGTTAAAAAAGCTGTTTCTCGGTTAAAATCATATTTATTTCAATCTCTATATTGTAGACGATGATATTCGTGATAATAAAAGCAAACGAATTTTAAAATTCTACAAAATTGTTTATCTTTGCCGTCAAGTTGATCTTCATCCAATTTTTTCCGATTATATTTTCTTAATTTGTTTATAATTCGATTAATCGAGCTTTTACTGCTTTTGATAAAGATAATTGATAATTGATTTTTGAGTTTAAGCCTTTCAAATCAATACTACCGAATAAACCAAAAGATTTCAGAATTTTGATTATAAACAACTATTTATTCCGATTAGAATTGCGGATGTTTAAAAGAAAAAAAGTAAAATAACCGCAAGGCCCGAAATTTTGCATAATAAACGAGTAATTTCGACGTTATCCCGCAGGAAATTGACTAAATTCTCGCCAGTTTTTTTTTCCCGTTTCTAATTCAACACAACAATTATAATGAAACCGGATTTGTATATATCACCGAAATTCCGGATTAAAAGCCGGAAATTTTGACTAACCATTAAATTGACATCACTAATAATTGGATTATTTCATTTCAACATTGTTGTACAGTTGATCTGATTGATTTTTCGTACAGATAGAGACGAATTGGGACAATCAACTTTTTGACCTCATTTCTGTTATTATCGAAGACAAAAAGTTGGTCTTACGTGCTCGAAATACTTGGATCGTACATGATATAACAGTCTAGACACAATTGGGTAGTTTTACAGTTTTATATAAACGAAAAGATCAAGAAATGGGTGAATTTTTCTGATAAGGTGGGTTGAAAGTGATAATTTTATAAAAGGGAAGAATTTAATTGTAACGTTCTATTTTGACGGGGGATTAGAATATTGTACGGTTTCTTTGTTATTACTGTTGATTATTTAAATCGATATTTATTACAATAGGGGGAAAACCGGAAAATAATAGCCGGTAAAATTAATTAAAGGGAATTTTAAAACGACTTTATTGTAAGATAGGGTTTCTATATTGATAGTCATTAACTTGTTGCTTTTATTTTTAAATTGTTAATTGGATGGATAATTAGTAGATCTACATCTGTGTGGTGGTTCTAATTTCATCAGCTGTAGAATACGTTTAATTTAATTGAAAATCCCAATTTCCTCGAATTTTCGCAATATCCCCATAGAAATTACACCATATTGAACATCAATCTAATGAGAAAATCTACAATAAAACTGAATGCAAATTGTCTAAAAGAAACCAAATCTAAAAGTTTCATAATGGGAGTGAATTTCGTTAGAACAATGATATTTTTAATGAAATTCGAATAGTAGTTGTAATAACTGGTTATATTTCCATCCGTCTTTTTTCCGTAATAATTAAATATATTCAGAACAAGTGGAGCTTTTAGCATAATTGGATCTACGTTCTTATTCAATAATAGATTAGGATCGAAAAAAGTTATATAAAAGAAATATTTTTTTAAACTGTAGATTTACATTATTCTGAAATACTGTTAGCAAATAAGAAATCCGGTCCAAGATTATTTAAAAGTGATTGATTTATAGCCTTCCAACAAGTGGATTTGTTATTCATTTCAATCGTTCGAATGATTAATGAACGAAACTTCCATCTTCATTTAAATACACTTGAAACATCACCAAATATATCAATTTAACGATGAAAAATTATAGAATTTTCCATTATAATGAAAATCTCCTTTACTGGATTGAAGCCTTTCGATATTGAATTAAACTATTGAAGCTTAAAATGTATTTGAAACGGATAAATTGATCGGATTTATTCTACAGATACCCGGTATTATTACAGCTCGAAATTTTGTATTTGTATCGTTAATTTAACCACGAAAGAGGATATTGTTAGTTGGAAAATCACAGACAGAAAGTATCGTAATTTAATTCTATGCTCGATTGAATGAAGGGAACAAAACCGAATTCGATAATACGGATTTGATTCAATTAATGACTGTTAACAATTTCGATTTATATTTTGACAAAATTCTCAACTAAATTATTGATTTTGGAATCGTCGTTTATTAATAAATTTTATTTTTGACTGTAATCGTTGCCGACGTGTTTAATAAAAGGTTGACTGTCGGAAATGATCATAGGTAAGTCCGAAATGTCGTTGTTTCATTGATTCTTTAATGGGAAATAACAGAATCAATTGAAAACAAGTACAAAACTCTATTGTAGAATTCTTCAATATTGTTGTCAACTTTACTATAGAAAGTGATACTCGTGAGAGTTGATAAAGTTGATAAAGATAGTAGTGTTGATAGAAGTTGGTATTGTTGATAGTTGAAGTCTAGAGAATCGTAATGTAGTTTAGACGCGAATTTTGTCACTAAATAAATAGTAGAAATATCCAATAGAATAGAGATTATCTCTAATAATCGAGCTAATTAATTTTTAATTATAGAAACAAACCGATTTATTGGCTAATGTTACAAAATCAAATGAATCAATTGGAACAAGTAGCGATTGATGTTTCACATGATAAAGTAGTCAATTTAATCAATGGCATTTACGATAACGTCTATTAGATTCCAATTTTAGAATACACAACCGAAAATACAACGCTATTCGAATTTAATCTTTTATCAGTGGTTAACATATCCCCTTTAATCGTTTGTGAGACTGATAATATGCGACATATTGTGGTATATCAGGTGGAAAAACGATTTTTTTATAGTGCAAGAACTAAATTTTCCTGTTATCAAAATAATTCGTATTTGAAAAAGTCAAGCATGTTATATAAGCCAAAATTAAGAGCTTTTCACATTAACTAACCAGCTGGTTATGGGTGTTAAAATAGACTTTAATAACATTAGGGAGCAAATTTAGAAAATATTGAGGATTACCAGCTTTATATGCTTATACCTAGAATAATAAAGTAGTCCAAATGTAGGATAATTCCTGATTTCTCCTAGTATGATTGAGGGAGAAACTACGTTTCTAGTTTTATAATTTTGTGGCGGAAAATATGACTTTATCGCAATATTCCTACAACTTTAATAATGTCTATTATTGAAATATACGAATGTTAGATTTATAATAATCCCATTTGTTGTAAAAATTCATAACCAAACAACTGTTTCTATTATTTTCGTAGTGATATATTCCATTAAACAAATTTATCAAAACCTGTCACACTGTTTAATAATCTAAAATTTGATTTATTTACGTTGCAAACAGATTTATATATTTACACGCAATTCTCACATCTGCTAATCAAAATATAGGTAATCTCGGAAATAGAAGACTCTATAAATTACTAAACTTGATTGATTTTATAATATTAAAATACATTGATTTTAATCTACCATTAAAAATCAACATAATTGCAACTAATTAATCATGTAAATCGATATTGATTGATTTTCGGCTAGTATTATTAAATTCCATAAATTTCTCATGAGATTCTATCAGATAGATTAACGATTAAGATCGACGAAAACGACAGAATCTATAATGTTTTCCACCATAACTTCCACCATTCATAAATTATAATTACCATAATTTATACCCAACGATAACCAGGTCGATTAAGATAAATTAAGGCAAGTTCAAGGTATTCAACTTTATTAATAAATTCTGAATATTGTTGGTAGATAGAAGAGAATTTGCCCGGCGCATCCACCATTTTTCTACCATAGTTTTTAAGTGTCATAAAAGCGTTTATGGGGGCTATAAAATGGTTTTTATTAACGAATATTTCTAAGATTTATAGTTTAAAAAAATCCAGAATAAGAATTGTTGTATTTTATCAATGTGGGTGTTTGTGTATTGTAAATATTCAAATGAGCAGCACTACTTGCATAATTTTCTCTTTTAATAAATGTTACCGAAATGCATGCAAGGTGTCGATTCGATTTACATACGAAAGTAAATTAATCGTATAAGTAATTAATCAATTCTCAATTTAACAATAAATCCACTAATTGTCCAACAGTTGTAATTAATGGTCAATTAATTCAACCGTTAATTTAATAGAAAAGTTTTATTGTTGCTAAGTTTTTGATCCGGATAATTTAAATACTTTCGAAATTGTTAGAATTTCATGCAAATAATTCACCCCTTTTGCTGATATTGCAGATTATTGAAACGAAGTTGTGGTTTCGATCATCAATTCCGATGGTGAGTTGAATTTTAAATAAACAAATCCAATATTGTCTCAATATTTATGTTTTCGTTTGGCTAATTATAAAAATTCATTCAACTGTAACTATCTGTGAATGTTATCATTGATTGTAAACGAAATTGAATTGGATATTAATAACTAATAATATTTATTTTCTATAGAGATGGATGGTAAAACAAGAGTAGGACGTCCACGTTTACAACGTTCCGAACGAGTATTTAGCGAGTCCCATTTAACATCATGGGAGTTATTTGTTAGAGATTCATTATTGACACTAGCATGGCCAGATCTACTAAATTCAGTTTCCAGGTTAGTGTTTTATAATTTATTAACAATTCTACGATATCTGCGAAATTAATTCAATGTCCAGCTAACAAATCCATATTCACATAATAGTTCAAAGCTAATTAATCTACATTGATTCTAATTATTTGCCTAATTCAATTAACGATTACCATAGATACCATCTATATGCCCTTTCAACTGTAACAATAATCGTAATAAAATTGTCGAATAGACTATTCGGATTCAGCACGGGTGGAAGTAATAAAAACAACATAAGCGGAATATCGACAATTTCTTTATTATATCACCCAAAGAAAACCAATACCGTACAGATTTTCGTTTTTTTCTTTTCAAATCGGGAACATTTCCGATATTAGCGCAATATAACAATACAAAAACGATCGATTTGTTCAGTGAACTGAATGTAGTAAATAGATTTAAGGGAGTGTTTACGTGTGAAAATCTTATCTCTCAATTTGCTAACGTATCTATCAAATAACAAGAAAGTATTGGTTTTATTTTCAAGACATCCAAACAAACTAGCCACAAAACAAAATAGCCACGTGTCGATTGTGTATTTTTGTGAAGATGTTTATTTAATCATCGAAATTGGCGGATGTTTTCCATCTTAGAAAACAAGACCAGTGTTTTTATCGTTACGGATACGTGTGGGTAGGTTATAAAAGGAGTTTTTTTTGTATTATTCTATCAATATTAAGAGGATTCTATCCAATTTTGATTGAGAATCGAGGGTGTTTGTACTACAGGGTATACAACGCTATTTCACTCCATTCAAGATGAGACATTTGTAGATGAATTTTTTAGTGAAATCCGCACAGAAATCTGTAAGAGTTGCCTTTTTATCAGTGTCATTTTTTGTAGTATTTTATCAATATTAAGGGGATTTTATCAAATTTTGATTGAGAGTTGATTAAACTTCAAATTAAAGTTTGTACTACATGTTGTAAAACGCTATTTCACCCCACACAGGGTCATAGACTGGTCTATATTTTACTAGATCAGACATTTGTAGATGTTTTTTAATGAGATAAGATACGATCCGCATAGAAACTGTAAGAGGGTTGCTTTTTATCGTCTTCAAAAGTGTCATTTTTTGTTCTTTTCTGTAGAATATCAATACTAAAGGGATTTTACCAAATTTTGATTTCACCCCGCACAGGGTCGTTTACTAGTTCAGACATTTGTAGATGTAGATTTTAATGAAATAAGATAAGATCCGCATAGAAATCTGTAGGAGAGTTGTTTTTTTATCACTCCCAAGTGTCATTTTTTTGCTTAATTAAAACAGCGACTATAATTTTACATTTATCGTTTTTACATTGTAATAAAAGGATTAGTAATTTTTGTCATAATCCCATTAGAGATTTGATTATATCTAATGACTTCAAATTAAAATCCAACTTGAAGCTTGAAAATTTTTCCTAATTTCTACATTAATTCCGATTAAACGAATTTATTTACTAATAATTGAAATTAACGCAAATAATTAAGAAGTTTAAAGTGAACTATTATGGTAAATAATTGGTGGTTTAATATGAGTAGAACTTGTCTTAGAACAGACTATAATAATAATTAAGTTTGGGTCGTTTTTGGACGGGATACAACTAAAATTTGCCCCCATTAAATGTAGAATACAAAATTTAATAAAATTTAAACAAGCTTTACGTAAAAGATACAGCTGTACTAAATTTGAATGCAATTCTAGTTGAATTTGAATGAAAGAACGAATAACGAATCTTCCATTTTGACACAAATTCAAATAAACATTATGCGGAAATTACTTTGTTTGTATATTTAAATGAAATGTTCCTATTTAATATTGATTGAAAAATATTTAACTAAAGCATATAAGTTACTCTTGGTTTTGTCGAGTTGTCCTCGTTATTATTTAATGAAATCCGTGTATTCAAACGTTTTCGTAAAGTTTCAGTTTAGCTTGAATAATAAATTAAATCGTAAATAATAGCCTTAATTATATTGTAATTTAAGTTACCAATAGTTTTGGGTTGTTAGTTTGAATATTTGGTGAGTTGAAATTTTAATAAACTATAACAAGTTTTGTTTGCTGTAATTCCGGTTTTAAAACAAAAGTGGTATTTAAATCTCGTTATCACAGTGATGGGGGATATTACAAAATTGCTAGTTGTTGAAATGAGAATTTCGTTTAAATATTAGCACACTGAAAAGAAACTATCGTTAAATATTATCAGTGATTTTCACAATTTCGATCTAATTTCAAATAGAGCATTTTAAAATGGCTTGTAGCTTGAATATTCGATGATTCCCGTAAAAAAAGTCGATAATAAATCAGGAATTGTACCAGTAGGCAACTGACAACTTTCTAAATATTTAACGCGGTAAAAATGGTGGATACGCCACAGGCTAGATTCGATCGTGAACGAATTACATATGGGGTGTTGAATTGATTATTAAAAAAAAATCTATCGGTAGGAATTCAAACGATATAAATTTCTTTTATCTTGAACTGGAAAATATTCGCCTTATTTCCTGAAAGTTTACAGTTAAATTCCAAGGAACATAAACAGATTTGTTGTTCAGATTAACTAGTACAAGATAAATTATGCGATAAATCTGCTTAATAAGGGTAGTAAATTATTGAGAATTTGATAGAATTTGTGTACTGATTTTATGATTTTAAATAATTCCTTCAAGAGTCTAAATTTGGTGGATGCGCCGGGATTACCAAAAGCTGAATAAATTATACTACAATCGCTTATTAAACGATGAATAAAATATCAAACGCTAATATTGCATCAAGTTTAATGTTTGTACGTAAAACTAATCAAATTTTTACTTTTACCATAAATAAAAAAAAATTACTTCTATATGAGAGTAGAGAAGCATAAAAGCTTTAGAAATGTTTTAAAGATGTCAGACACATTAAAATATTTACACAAAACGACATAAAAGATCAAAAATTATATTTCAAGACCTGATAAGAGTGACTGTATAAATTAACAATAATTCTATAAATATTGCGAGACGAAGTTCAACAAAATTTGCATACTGAAAACTGAAAAAATTGATGAAATTCAGATTTTAATAGCAGGTCATTTATAATGCCCGATTTCCATTAATCTGAACGATACTTGGAGACTATTTCACCATAAATGGAAATATTTATTTAAAAACTTATCGATAAGCTGCCCTAAAGAGATTTCAATATAAATTTGAAAATTCTAGAATTGCAATTTTTCTGGAAAAATTCCTAAATTTGCCGGCAGCTAGATAGGATTAGTGTATTAAATACAACTATCCAACAATACTGAAACTAGAAATCGAATTAAAGGGATTTTGTAGGATATTGGTTCAGTTTACATTACATAGGAGAATAAAATAGTTTTATTTTCAACATTGCAAGCAAATTTGATATGGTGCTTGGAGCAATTTTGAATAATTTACATTTTACAAATATATAGGAAGTTTATTAATTAGGTTGATAATAATTCTGGTACAACATTGGAGAATTTAATCAAATTTTCTAAATTTCAAATGTAGCGGTTGGATTCTTTATTATTTCTGTTCCGTACATCTCATAAAAATTCAAATGATAGATAACAAGACAAAAGTTTCGAATCTTTTGTAGGACACAATAAAAGCGTGATCTGCATCTTATTTATTAAAACAACCGCTTTATTTTTGATAAAACGACACGTGTCTTTACTAGAAAAATGTTCATTTATAACAAGAGTGGAAACTTTAATGGAGCAGTAAACTTTTGGGGTGTAAATTCGGCTCCTTTGTTGTCCATATGGGGGTATATTGTTTCACGCAAATAGTGGCTATTTGAAAATATTTAAATGTTTAAACAGTAAAGTTGGTTTAACTTCCCCATTACCACTTTATATCAAATGATACGGTTGGCTTTTCATGCGTATAATGTGTGCACAATGCGAATTGTTCATAGAACAACTTCAAAGTGAATAATTGAAAAGAAATAATATTCGTACAATCCACCAAACTTGAATATTAATGCGATAAGGCGATTAGAAATTATTTGAAATTCAGTTCAACGATGTTTTAAAATAGAGAAAATACGATAAGAATTGACGCTTTTCTAAGCTTTATATTGTGTTGTATTGAAATAGTGTCAGCGATTCTTTGAAAATTCTACAATATTGTATATAAGAGTGATGTAAAATCTATAGAGTTGCTGATATTGAAACCCATTCTTCTACCAAGAGATTCCAATAAAAAAAACTTCACCATCGAAAGTTTGAAATTAATTCTCATCAAAAATTTACAATAAACAGACAGTTTCGATTGAAAGAAACCGAATTCTATATCTTCGAAATTAACTAAAATGGAATTATTTTAAACAAATATGAAGCTTTTCACAATAAATTAACGTACAACCCGATGACATTTGTAATGCGATAGAAAATTCGATCAAAAAGCTAGATTATGGTCAAAGTTTCCGGGATTTTTTTATAATTTTTGTAATTAAAAAAATGTCGCATTAATGCATTAGTGAAGTTAGTGCATTAGTTGGAGTAAATTCATTTATTTTCATGTTTTTCCCATGAGAATAAGCCAATTTTAAATGGGTTAATTATGGATATGGGAGTACTAAAAATACAGTGTAACCTGTCTCAAATGAGGTAAATTCGTTTACATCAATTTATTTGAATATTTAGGCCTTTAGATTCTTCTTATTCTCTAAGTTTTATTTTGGCTTTATTTAAGAGTAGTTAGTGGGGTAGAGATTATCTTTTGTGTTCTTTTCTAAGCAGCATCAATTTATCAAAGTTCTTATAAATAAGTAATCGTCTAGTTTTTATAGTCCCAGTGTCTTATTAGCAAGTTTGATATCGTTGAGAACATAAATCAAAGTCAAAGTATTTTATTTATGCCATTATCAAAGAAAATTGTAAATATTTTAAAACTCTCTAAAATCAATCTAAAACTGTTTTATTTATACCATTACTAAAGAAAATTGTAAATAATTTAAAACTCTTTAAAATCAATAATCGATTATTTAACAATCATTCGATATAATTAAAGTTTTATTAATTATAAGCAGTTCGTTATAGTGAATAGAATAGACAGTCCAATCAATTTTTCATTAATCAATTAAAATCGAACATATACGTGGCCGATTTGTATTGTTTGTGTTTACTTCACCATCTCACCCTGTTGTTTAAAATATGAAAATCCACTCCAATTTCCACCTACTATCAATCCACCACCACCACCACCACCAATAACAACAACAACGATCTCTCTATTGTTGTACTCATGCAACATTCCTAATGCAAGTCTATTTTGCCCTCTTTTATAACAAACGATGCGCATGCACAATTATTTAGTGAGGTCCCCCTAAACCTTTGATGATAGATGTGCTTCCTACTTTGAAAGTGTAGTAGAGCATTGTTATTAAAGCATAGTATAGTAGAACATCTATATCTATATATATAGAAAAGTGCCATGCGCCAATTTCAAATCGGCCAACTTACAACAGGACACTATTTGATCTAGATCAGTTAACACCTGATGATGTTCTTGTCGACTAAAATAACCAAATTTGTGTATGGAATTAAATTGAATTAATTTGAGTGAAATGTTTAATTCTATTGTGTTGGACGTGTAATAATTCAAAATGAGCATAAAGTATCCCCTAAGGGGACGCGGTGGTATGTTAGATAGAGGTCGTCGTGGCAGACGGATGGCTCTAGTTTCAGCACACGGTAAATTTGATGTGCGTAGTGCCAGTTTGGAGACTTGGAGGTAAATTTTTTATTATCATAAAAACTAATTATTTGTATATAAAATATCAATTATGCTGTAGCATGTAGAATAAATAGGAATATTGTTGTGATATTAGATGAGATTTGAATTAAAATATAGATGGAAAGTAAATATTTACAATTATCGTTCAATTTCCATTTGATAGTCTGTTAGGCGCCAGTGATTTTAATATTTTTGTAAAGAAAACTTCAACTATTATGGCAGTACGCCAAATTGTTCTTCAACGACCTGTACATTGTTGTTTACTCCAATATTATGATTGTACGACAACACATCTACGATTTTATCAAACTTTTCCCTATATTTCTATCGATTCTTTCAATATAAACGACTGAATCGAAAACTATTCAATATGTAGTGAAATTGAACCGAATCTACATTTGTATTCATAAAAAAATTAATATTCTCCAACATTTTCAAAGTTTTATCCATCTAGAATAGACGACATTATTAAAATTGATGATAATATTGTTGTTATTAATTTTAAAAGAAAAATAATTGTAACTTTTTTAATTAAACTCGTAGATGCGCCAGTAATTAAACTGACATTAAAGTAAATAAATCAAATTTTTACTACATGTAAGCCATATAGCGGCGTTCTTTTTCCAAATTCGATAACATTATTGACAGACTATTGTTGTCACGTTTCTCTCACTCACCTTTATGTTTTCGTTTCTGGAAAATCTCCAGTTAAACGATAAGGTGAGCTATAAATTCAACTCTATTTGTGTTAGGTTTTCCCTCAACTGCAATAGTTGTTTCAAGCACTGTCATAAAGGGATAAGCTAGAGTGGAGCTTTTAGAATTATTTATTTTCGAGAAATATACGAATTTCTCAAAAATACCGACATTGTTTATAAAAGAATAATAATAAAAGCTTTCCCCAATCAACCACTTAGAGTCAATTAAGTTGCACAACTTCTCTATTACTGTCAAATTCTGTTTTTCTATACTTTAAAAGGCTAATTTGTTAGAAAACAAGGCGACTTATATTAACGCAAATTACACGGATAGATCTCCAGATTCGCCCACTTTCTACCCTTGATTTATGCAGATAATCATCCTTTTAAATCGGTTAAACTTTGATGGATGTTTAGTACAGGTTCATTGCGGTTTTTCCATCTAGGTTATCAATCAACCTGATTACTTAGAAACCGACACTGGTGGTTGGAGTTATTTTGTAATTAAATCACTTAAAATCACTCAATTTCCTCGTTATCTACATTATACCATTAAATAAATCACAATTTACGAGATTAGAGTCTTGAAATAGTGGTAATACTTCAGTTTGTTAACTGTAAAATATTCGAATACTTTTGCATAAAGGTACTCCATTCATAACATTTTTCATCCTTAAATCTTCAAATTGTGCTGAAAGTTATAGTTGGGCGATAAACTGTTTTTACGTTAGTTTGGATCAACTTTTCGTGTTAGATGTCAAATCGTTTTCGATCTTTGCTACAAAAATATTCTTTCAGATATAAAAGTTTAGCCAACTTACGAAATTTATGTAGATATCACTAATAATTTGAATATTTTGTGAAAACCAGTACAATCTAAATTCTAATTTTTAAATTACGCGCCCTTTATAATGGTTGGTAAACTTGCATAACTAGATTCTTTTGACATAAGTTTCTAACCAAAGAATTTCATTGAAGATTTGACTGTTGTGCAATTTTTCGAATATTTTCAACTTTATTGAGTGTTGAAAATTTGAAAGTTTTGAAAAAATAATAGAATTATGTATTGTATGTATTTAAAATTTTGAGGTTAGATATTTTAGGTAAACAGTAGTAGAATTCAGTTGACCAATCAATTATTTAAAGGCGCGCAATTCAAAATTTCCGAATATTATCGAAAGTTAGTTGTGAATTATTGATTTGAGTAATTCCTATTATAAACTAACAAAATTAAATAGGATCGTATTGTTAGATAAGAAAATTAATAATAGAATAGTGTAATACCTGTTGGGCTTGCATTTAATCTACCAACAAAGTCAAGTTTAAATTAGTGTACTTTAAAGTATTATTTTTAAATAATTAAAGTTGAAAGAAACGTGTTTACTGCTCTTTTGTTGGATTTATTTACGGTAGGATCTAAATTTATGAAAAGCGACTTTTATACAAACTCGACTATACAGAGAGCTTCTTTCATATTCAAACAATAAATATTTCTACTTTATCTCACAAAAAAACTACAAAAATAGGGTCATATTCGTTGAATTATTCCCTTAAATTAATTAATAACTAACAATTAATTACATTACATTTATTTATGTAAATTATACCTGAAAGGTGTGTATAGTCGGTGAATTAGTATGTTCAAATATATATAATTTTCATTTAAAATAGAACACCTGTAGGCATATTCTTCTGTAGAAATTTGAAAATGATAAGAAAACAGATTTGTGGATTTATTGTCGAATATTTATTATTTTCTTACATTGTTCCCAAACGATAAATCTTCGTTCGTTTAAGCAACATTTGTAAATGAAAACCATTTCGCTTCTTACAAGTTAAACGAACCACTTTACAATAAACAAGACAGTCAACAAATTAACTATCAAATGGTGCAGTAATTTAAATGTCAATCAATTTCCGGACGAAATTCTCGATTTTATTCCACTTTCCTTATTATAATTGTAGTGAATTAGATTTGTAAACTTAGAATTTCATAATTCATGTTATCATCTTTAAAAGCTCTTTAATTCACAAAAGGATCGTCCAATCGATTTTGTGTTAAGTGCATGAAAATTCGGTTTTTTATCGGTGGTTGTTAAATTGTAACGAGTAGAATAGAGACCCCCAATTCGGTAGTAATCTATCATTTTTGTGGCTGATCCCTTTTTCTTCGTACACATAAAAGTGTTGGCCTCGTCGTTAAGCTTATTTTGACATAAAATCTATACTTGTAGCTCCAGAAACGTTGCGGTTTCCCAACTCAAGACAAATGCTTGAAATGGGTAAGAAGCGAGGTTAAAATTACGGTAAACAAGTGCGGAATTATTGAAAATATTCTCGATCAATATGCAATGTATTTTTTTTAATGTTGTTCCCTGTTTTGTAGGCTATAAAGTGCACTCTTTATTCGAGATGGGTTTAATCGTTGAACTGCGTTGTAATAACCGTTTTTCATATGATAACAGCAGATTTTGCTCGTATTTTTTCCGAAAAAATAAAGATTAAAACCACATTTTCTGTCCTAGTTCTATTTATTTGTTGAATTATTTGTTGTTGCAAACAGAAGGAAATTGAGAGATTTGTGGAGTACGTGCCGTCAAAGCTTCCGATTGTTTGTTGTCATGCTTAAAGCTCTATAACTTGAATTGAAATTGAATTGATCAAAACGCTCCATCTACAATATCGGAAAATAATTATCAATAATCAAAATAGAAATAAATCAACTTTAAAGCTTTAATTTCAAGTTTTATATCGTTGAAATATAAAAATATTTCGCGTTATTTCAATTTTGAATAAAATTTATGATAGAGTTGGAATTTTAGGGGAAAAATTGATGAATTTTATACTACGTTTGCTTTTGTACCTGCAATAAATTTTATAAATATTAATCATGAAACCGACCTTTTTTGTTCCCGTTAGCAGGGGATTTCTGCTCGACCACTAGGAGAAAAAAGTTTACCTGTGTACAGACGTACAAAATACATTGAGCTTTTCTATTTGAGTATAAAAAAGTAATTCGTTATTCGAGTTTTAAAAAGATTAAAAAAAAATCAAGATTTCTGAGTTAATTGATCGATAGGAGTGTTTTGGTGTTAAAGTTGCGCTTTTTAAAAGCTCGAGGAATTATCGTGAAACGCCCTCTGTTATTGTCGGTTCAAACAATACCAAGTTGTGCTTATAGAGAGTAGACGGCCATCTGTTGATGAAGTAGTTGAAATGCTTTCGTTTAGCCCCAAAATCACAGATAACGTAGTGAGCACCCTTTTGAATTTCTAAGGGGTGAAAGCGATCAATATTTTGTATTCTACCCTATATGTGAACCAAGCAAACAGGAAATTTAATTTATTTATGACTGTTTGTGACCGTTTTGAGTTTTCCATAAATTCTTTATGATTACAAGTTTGTTTTGTTGTTGTTTCCACCTGGAAGTATTAATTTTTTTCTCTATTCTTTCTGTTGAAGAATTTTCAAATTTCTATTGAAAATCGAGTATTTTTTACAACTAACAAAAGAACTAGAATGAATTTATGAATAAATGATCGCTTGTTATCTATGCTTTTTACCTTCACCAAAGCTCTCATATATAAAAGTTGCTGACTATTGGAGTTGCCAATAATAAAAGTAGAACCTTTCGAAATAAAACAAAACTAGGTCAAGATGGGCTTTTTTCCGTTTTTTTCTGTACGTTTGCGGGACTATTAAATAGAATAGTTTCGCACACACATACTTATCCCCAAAAAGGGATCTTGGACATTATCCGTGGGTTGTTTTGAGGGATTTTCATGTTGAAATATGTCTTTGTGGTGGGATTCTCATTCGAATAGGTGTCTCATCAACCACAACTATAATATAGGGGTGTCTAGTGTCTTATTAGGATTTTGGTTGGGGATTAAGTCTGAACTGTTAATTTATCTCGGCCCTTCTAGAGGCTTATCTGATGTATTACAAGCATTATAGTTAAACAAGTACATGTAAAACAAGCTTGTTTTGTTTAGAAAGGCTTAGGGTGTATTTAATTGAATTTGGTAAAATTAATATTCATCAGTTGAGGCTATTTGAATTGCATCGATTGCAGAATAAACATGAAAAAGGCTGAAATTTTCACGATTTACTGAATAATAATTAGTCTAGTTGTTTGTCACGTATTCAATTATTTTTGAAAATAAAACAAAGATCCGGATTTAAAGTTATACTGTACGGTTTAAAATGAATTAACTTGACTAATAGAAAAGTTTAATCTTCGTTGAAATGTGGCAAATCCAAAACTCGTCCACAATTAAGCAGTTTTAGCGTTATTTTTAATTAAAGCATCCGACAAGCTGTTCAACACAAACAAACAAAAGGATGATTCTATTGTTTATATAGAAAAGCTCTTAGAGAGCTTTTAATTAATTTCCATTAAATCTAACTGTAAAACGACAATCTGCATTATACGAATTTACCACCTAAGGATATTTGGTCCAGTTATTCAATAATTCCATTTTTATTTCATACAACAAAGTCTCAGTTTGAACTAGAATGTATACATTCACCACCTGATGCGCACAGGCACTCAGTAAAACAATATTTGACTACGGAGTGTGCGCTTTTAACAAAGCATTTCAAGCTGTTTGAAAGATTTCCAACTATGAAAACGCGCGTTAAAGCTGCATGGAATTCAGTTGAAGACCAGCTTTATAGGCTAAAAGATCGGCTTAAAATTCCGCTAAACTGTGATTTCTCAGTGGAAACGTGAAGCAAGTTTCAATTAAAAAAAAAATTGTAAATAGAGTAAGTAGAATTCGCGCGATTTGAACAAAGAAATAGACCCATTTAAACTCGATTCATTCAAATTTCATTGAATTAACAATCTCACCACCAAATTTACAATTATCGAATATATCAATTTTAATGTAAGCTTTCAACAACATTGAAATAGTCGGTGAAATTACGATTTATTTGTAATGTTATGTTAATTTGGGATAAAAATTGGTCTATCAAAACGCTCGATTTAATCATCCTGACAGGATATAAATTAAAGAGGAGGGTTTCTTTCAGGTATTGTTTTTTTCTTCGCCACATATAGAAACCTTATCAATTTTTATAAGCGTTAAGGGTTCGTGCCAGTTGTTTTATAAATTGGCATCGAAACAAATAAATTAATTTTGATGGTTTAACAAGTTTGTAAACATCATCTAATCAAATACAGGCTTTTTTTATAAATTAATCATATTGTTTCAATTGTGTACAGTTCTTTTTTCGTTGTTTTGATAAGGAAAATAATGGAAAACATCTGGAAAATCTAGGATTATTTCAATTTTATTCCTCTAATCGATGCCACTTGGGACTACTTAACGACACATGTTTTTGTTATCAATTATACAATTATGAATTGATAAAGTGGTTTTATTGGATATTTTTTTAAAAATAATCTAGTCGGTGTAAATTTGGTGGATGCGCCGGGTGAAATATGTTTAATAATTCGCTTTAATCAGCCGATTATTGTTTGAAATTTAATTATATCGTGTTATATTCGAAATAATATAGTTAGTAATTTGATGTTAGACGGTCGTTTAATAGGAGTACACAATTTCACAATACACTATTGATTAGTAAAACGTATAATCGTTTACGATGTTTTATGAATGCAATAGATGTAAACAAGTAGAAAGGTTAACAAACTTGACTTTATATAGAATATGTAATAAAATTTTACTTAAAAAACCGGCTAGAATATAACAGTCTAGTTGTAATAAAGTTCTATTAATAAAGATCGTATTTTTCTAGTTTTATCTAAAGATACAGTCGGGACGTATATTTTTAGAATGTAAGTTCATATCTGGAAATTTAATAAATATCAATAGGGACATATAAACAGTAAGTGAACGTGTGAAATATCCAATACTTTTGTGTAATAAATGAATCAATTCGTAATGTTACACTAGAGTATTATCGTGGGTCATATTTTTCAATATTTTTGAAACATCTGCTTCGAATTGTTTGTTATGTCCCTCTACTAGAAGGTCGAATATAAAATTGCGTTATACGAATAAATAGAATATCTCTGTGGATTTTTCTGTTAGTATTCAACATCTACAATTTCAATTTATCATAAAAGAATCTCCAGTATCTATTTCTTTGTTCAATCTTGGTTTTTAATCGAATTGAAGGTGTGATGTAGAACTAGAAATAACTTGAAAAAACGTGGAAGATTAGTGATGTTGTGTTTAGATATGAGGCTAGTACAACGATTACGTGGTGAACGTGGGACTGATGATTCAGCGTCAAGAGATCGTTCGAAAAGTGTTTGTGTTACAAGTTTTCGTAGTAAACCGCCGAGGGATGTGAGCGCTTTCAAGCTATTCCATAGGCGCGCCAGCAGTGCCATGTAAGACTTTTATAAATAAACAATGAGGCAACGATCCCTAATGGAGACTCGAATAAATTCAACAAGACAACCCGTCTCCAATAAGGATCATCTAATTCCAAGGGACATAGAAATTAAATTTCGATCGGAGTTTTTAAAGGTTCATTCTAAAATTCTCGATGATAATTCAAATTGTGGTGGATTATATCCGAGATAGTTCGATAAAGTTGGTGTTTCTTTTGTGCCGATTACAAGCGAATCTATTTCGAACAAGTCCAATTTAAATTCAATTCGAACTGTAAGCCCTCTAGTTTACTCCAATTCTACGTACAAGCTAAATAGTTTTATTATCTCATACAGGAGATGAACTTTAACGAACTTTCTATTATAAATGTCGAGTGCGAGAGAATTGAATCTATCACACTACAACATAAATTTGATGTTGTGTACAAAGTTCTCAAATTCGCAAACAACTAGAACGGATGCTGTTTTAATTACAACCAAAGTTCCTGCTAGGCGTCTAAGTTTTTCAATGGAGTATCATTTTTTCTTTGATAATAAGATGTTGGTTCTATCACGACTTTCTTGTGTCGTTCCTATCGATCACCGTTTGATGGGGAAGTGTAAAGAATCAATTCTAGTTTGATATTTATTCACGTCGTACCGTTTTATCGCGCCGATTATGCGGAAATACTAGCGTGGAAAAAATTGTAAGCGTAAATAACGATTGGTTCGTGTCTATTTCGAGTTTTAATCGAATTCATTAAAATATCGTTTGATTGATGAATAAATATTTGTAGTTTTTCTATTAAAATATCCGTTGTTGGATAAATTGTCGTTTTATGGAAGTATTTTTAAAATATAGAATGCCGGAAATAAATCCGTTAAATTCACGTCAATGAATATTTTAAAATGGCTAAATATGAATTTCGCTCATTTCTAGCTTTTTGCATCGCATAGTGCATGATGAAATTGCAGTAAATAAAAAATTTGTGCATCTCTATAATGTTATCAATGTTTCCGAAATAAGCGGCTATAGTTTATCCGAATACAAGCAAATTTTAGGGAGTATTAGAAATATTAGAAAGTTTCCAACAATCATTGTGAATTCTTTTAAAAATCCGTTATTGTAGATGGTAAAGTTTCATTCAAACTTTGTTTGATCGTAATATTGGAAGAAAGATGAATAATCTAAAAGTTTCAAGCTTTAGTGAGCTTAAATTTGCAACTCTTCTAAAAGTCTTACGAAATTCTCTTATTAATGAATTACAGCGCTTAAACAAATAAAAATTCTGAATAAAATAGCAATGTTGACGAATTAAACATGAGCTTCTTGTCCGACATCCAATCCTGTTAAAATCTCCGTTGAAAGCACTAGTAAGCTTACAATAAATTTGAAAGCATTACGAACTTCTCGAAGCTTACAAAATTGCTGTAAATTAAACGTTGAAGTTGTTTATATTGAGATCGGTAAACGAGTTTTTCGAAAATCGAGCCTTACCAGATATTTATAAACGGTATTGTTGTTTTTATCGTTAATATAATTAAATAAAAGGGAAACTGAAGGTCTCATTAAAAAAAAATAAAATGTAGGAGTACAGAAGCACACAATGGAAATGTTGATAAACAAAACACGGGCTATTCTTTGCACACTTCTCAATTATCTTTAAGCTTCTCTCTAGCGACTCGAATACAATAACCATAAGTTAACCAATGTAGAAAATATACGAGTCTGTGGGTTTATTCGAAGAAGAATCTACTAAATTGTTGTTAACAAATCTAGATCGATTATTTCAGTTTTACTTTTAAGGTCAATAACATTTGATATTTCCGTATTAAAACACCTCAATTGCTTTTGAGTCTAATATGTGCAGTGATATTTACAATGTTCGCGTTTTTACTATAATTAGCAAGAGGTGATACAGTTTAGCATTTTTCTTTAATTCTATTTAAAGTTTTGTATATTAATTAATTAACTTTATGGTAATTTATCGATGTTGTTTGCATCAATATTCGAGAATAAACGCTAAAAGTTTCACCGGCTACTCAACGGGAATAAATTTTGTAGAAAAGCTCGAGCTTTTAGCGTTATTACATATGAAAATATCAAAGTTAGACGGCTAGATTACCGAATAAAATCTAGAAGATTGTAATTAATTAAAATGGAAGTGTTTGAATTGTTGCAAATTTTTCGAACTATTTCTAGCTTGATATAGGATTTGTTTTATAATAGCTTGGCGTATATTTCAATAGTGTAATGTCTCTATAAAAATTGCAGATTTGCGGTTTATTATCCCTTTTATGAAATATTACGAAGCGATTTCCCGAACTTCTGCCATTATTCCAATATAGACCACCCTAATGTTCAAATAATAAATGACTATTTTGACCCGTTTTTCGTGCAATCAACTCGAGAGCTGAATTAAAATGTCAGAATATCGGCCAATTTTCCACAATAAACATCAAAAATTTCTCTACAATTTCATTGTTAAAAAAATATCTCGCAGGTAGTGCTAACGTCAATACTGACGATACATGTGATAATTTTAAATATGCACTCTATAAATAGAACAATAATTCCTAACGGTCATGAATAATATCGATTTTGGTGTAATAGTTCTAAATGCGGGTTTGCGTAGATGTTTTTATCAATAATTTTAATAAATGGTTGGCTAATTATTAAAAATGCAGGTGGTATTCGATTGGAAATTAATTTAGTTTATCGCTAACAAAATTCTAATTTCCTGTACAACTTCCGTTTAATATGCGACAATTAACAACGGAAATCAAACCGCAACTTGTTTAGATTGATCAAAGTCAAGATGTTTATTATTAAATAATTTATCGACAGTAGTTCATTGTTAAACATCCGGAATAGTTGTTTAAATTCAAGAATTCTATTTGGAGAATGGATAGGTATATTCGTTTTATCTTTATTTTGTTATATTGTAAGATTCGATGTGGTTGTTGAAGACTTCGGAAAATTTTCAACCCTAAAAAAGAGCAGCTTATTTATCATGAATTACCGCCTATTCAACCAGCATCAAAGGCGTTCTTGGCGTATCCATATTTTAACCATCATTGTAACCATCCGTGTCATTCAATAGTCATAATTTAGGAAAAACACGCAAGTTCCAAGGGTGTTCTTACGGTAAAAAAATTCCGTTAAATCCCTAATGTTTTTTTTTAACCCTAACTACGACATTTTTATAATTTGAAACGGTGTCATATGCGTAGTTGGAAAGTCTCAAATCGGGGACAATTTCTGGTCGAGTGGAAAAATTCACGCTCGAAATGGATTAAAGTTCCAACGATAATTGAATATTCATTTTCGCCTGGTTTATTGAATTTCTAAAACGGCTACAATGTGTATAAAATTGGTTTCGATATTAGCTGTCAGAATTGCAAGAGAAACAGTTTATTGCAACAATAAAGTTGAAATTACAATATGAAAACGTTGTGGAAATTCACTATAAGACTCAAGACTTGGCTTTCTCATGTCCACTTTTAGTAGATCAAAATACGATTTTTAATATTTTATTAAAACGAAGAAAAAACCGACTCTATTCATGCATTTTATTAAACGTTGAAAATTTATTACTCCGCCTAGTTTATAAGACCTGAAATTCTGATTTATATCCAGCTGTTTAAAAGCCGAATAAAATACAGTATCTATAAGGTATCGACTATAGTTTTTCGTTTTTTTCTTTGTGATAAAATACAGAAATCGTTGGTAGTTTGCCACTTAACGATTATAGTAGACTCGAATTTTCAAAGTGTCTGTTGAATATTACATTGAAACTGACAATCGCATAAACGATTGAGTCTTATGGAAGATCATCGGCCTTATATACTGACGCGTCTATTCACATAAACGAGACCTTTTTTTGAACGAAATCCGGGAGTTTTGTTCTAGAAACGGCGGATGCGCCGGGATTTCGCCAAGATCTACATGAAATAATTTCAGTTAAGTAATTATAGAAAATGTAGACTATTATAACAAGTTATTGGACATGAAACGATATTAAAGGCGTTCGTTTATTTATTTTATTTTTTGATTAACAGCCCATTTCTCCCGACTTGTTTCAGTTCAACAGCAAGTGATCTCATATCACGTCGTGGCGTTTTCTCCAGACGATATTATGGTTCAGTTGAACAGGTATGATGAATTATGATTTATTATAAGCGTTCAACAAATAGAATTCAAGCTCCAGAATTAATTAACTGTTAACAAAAACAATGTGATATTGTGCGTGGATCATTGAGGAATATTTGATTAAACTATAACAAAACTTTGCCAGTGTCTATTTAAAATTTAATTTACTTTCATAAAGTGCAAAACCACTGCTGATTTAGAAGTTTTGTTAGTGAATTCAATTAATAATTCACTAATACTCGATTCCAACAAACAATCCAACAATTAAATTGGTAAAAAATTGATTATCTGACAATAATTGCGAAATTTCCACCCCTTTTTGGAACAAATTCACAATTTACACATGCTAATAAATGAATTAAACTCCGCAGATAATTAAAGTTTACCACCCGATAATAATTCAACCCGGTAAAGTCTAATTGTGTTTATTATTAAATCCCCAAACTGATTTATAATCCAACCCTGTAATACAATTGTTTGTGTTTTGGAACAGCTACAACAGCCGGAGAATGACGGTCAGGAGCATTGTCGACGATTTAGAATCGAAAACGGAGATTCTCCCGGCGAAAAAGACGAGGTTTGTTATTAAATCAAAACGAAATCGTTTATAAATTTCGTTATTTGTGTAGATGTTTGGCTCGCCGAGTACACCAATTTTAGAGAATCCCGAATATCAAACAAGATGGTATTTCAAATATTTCCTGGGCAAATGTAAGTTTAAAAATAAATCCGCATGTTTACCTTAATATCGATTTGTTGTTGTACTGGGGTTATTTATAGAAATCCCACTAATTAACCAATTACTGTCGTATTTTTTTATCGAGTTTAATTTAATTTTATTTGTCCGTTGAGTGACAGAACAAAAGCCAGATGAAATTATAAATTTTCCTGCAATACGACTCATCAACATTCTCGTTTTTGCTTCCAATTATCTCTCAAGTATTGACTATTAAAAAGGAATACAAGAAAAACTTGTTTCAATAGAACAATCTGGAGGATTCTCGTGTTTTACAATAAGGATCCTTTTAATTTGTTTCGAACACAATCTCGTCCTTTTGTTTTCAATTTATTATTCGAGTAAAAACGTGTCGTATCTGACTTGTTTCGATTATTTGAAATTTTATAAAGTTCGAGTTAATTTTCTATATCCAGTCGCTTTTAATTCTATGCTTCTATCTTCCATTATCGTTTATGGATCGAAGAGTAAGTAGAGGTGATCCAAGAACTAGCCTCTTTAATGTTGCTTTGTGAAAAAAACACAATTCTCGAGAGGTTTTCGAGATAAAAGCTCTGACACGTTTCCAGTACCATCGTATAATTATCTTAAACAAAACCAATGTAAAAAATTCATCGTTTTATATATTTCGCTACGAATCGTTAATTTGAATGGATTCACTGGTGCAAAATACAGCGTCTTTCCGGTTATAAAATCTAACTTTTATTGTTCTCTTCCAGTACATCAAAACTATGTTGGTTTAGACAATGATAAAGTCCCATTCTTTCTCAGTATTGTTTTAAATGATGATAACAATTCATGTGTACCGCTATATCGGGCGATTTTGTTCAAAAAAACCGTAAGTATAATCGTATAAAAATTGAAACAAATTGAAAAAAAAATTCAATTATAGGGCGCCCAAAAGATCTCTTTACCTATACCACAACATAAAGTTCTAACGGTAAAACAGATCTTATCGAATTTCCCCAATATGGATCGTGTTGATAAAGGACCAAAAGAGATCTTCTCGCCGGATATACAGAAAGATTTGCTCTTATTAGAAGAACAAGAAGGTTCGGTGAATTTTAAATTCGGCGTCATTTATATGCGCTTCGGTCAGACTAGTGATGATGAAATTTTAAGTAACGGTAATCGATTATTGTAGAATTTTTTTCTATAAAACTAATTGTGTAATTGTAGAGTTTGGTAGTAGTAGATTTGATCAATTCTTAGCGTTGTTGGGCGATAAAATTCGCTTGAAAGGATGGGATAAATATCGAGGCGGTTTAGACATTAAAGGTAAGTGTATTGGGGATATTTCTTGTAATTTTCGTTGAAGTTGGTTGATTTTCTTTTAATTAAAAGACAGCAACCGGGTGAGAATACAGTAACGTGTTCATTGGTTCGGTTCAGTTATTTTAACAGAGAAAATTATAATAATTTAAGTAAATTCTTTACTCCATCTTGAACAGGCTTGGGGCGATAGAAAGTGCCGCTTCAGGCAAAAAATCTCCATATTCTGTCAATTCCTATCGAATTTTGCCATTCAACTGTGGTAATTTATACAATTTAGGTTGCTTTCAAGGGGAGCTTCTCGAATATGAATCTAAATTTTTCCAGTTTTGAAGCAGTCATGATTTTCACCATTAACAAACAAATTTTTCTTCGTATTTGTATAAAAACAAAGTTTAGGCACTTTTAGTCAAATTAAAGGATAATATCTTGATTTTCAATCATTTTTTGACGAAAATTTTCGAATTCAAAACCAAACTTTAGTAAATTTTGCTAGTTGAAATCAACTGTTAGTCAATCTTCAATGATCACCCAGATGTAACAAATTTTGGCCCTCAATTACGATAATTTTGGCTCGATCATTTTCCAGAAAGAGTTTTGATTTTCAAAGTTCATCAACGAGACATTCGAGCGAGCAATTCGAAAAATATCTTGAGGATTTGTAGGTAGGGGAGTTTCCAGAGGACGTTTTGTCAAAAATCGAGCATCTCGAAAAGTCGGCCAAAAAATGCTTTTTTTGCTAAATATCGCGATTTTCGTCCTCTACGAGGATCTTTGGATCATTCTTCATTAATAATTGTTTTTTGACATATTTCCCGATGAGCTACAAGGTCCAACTGTTGTCAAAATGTTTTCAGGGATTCCCCTAACGCATCCTCAGTTTACGAGCCGCCTCTGATTTTATACATAAAGCGATAGATTTTAAATTTCCGGGTTTCAATAGAGAATTGTAACACGATATAACTATTGGAATGTCACAGACCCATAGTAACTAATAAGAAAGAGTTGTGAGGCTTTCAAAATACATCAACGAGACGTTAGTTATCGAGCAATTCGAAAAATATCTTGAGGATTTGTAGGAGAATGTTTCATCAAAAATCAAGCACCTCGAGAAGTCGGTCAAAAAATGCTTTTTTGACGATTATCGCGATTTTACGAGTATCTAAAGGATCTATAAGGTCCAACTGTTGTCAAAATGTTTTTAGGGATTCCCCTAACGCATCCTCAATTTACGAGCCGCCTCTGATTTTATACATAAAGCGATACATTTTAAATTTCCGGGTTTCAATAGAGAATTGTAACACGATATAACTTGGAATATCACAGACCGGTAGTAACCAATAAGAAAGAGTTTTGAGGCTTTCAAAATACATCAACGAGACATTAGTTAGCGGGCAATTCGAAAAATACCTCGCGGATTTGTTGAGGAGTCTCTAGAGAAGATTTTATCAAAAATCGAGCTCCTCGAGAAGTCGACCAAAAACGCCTGTTTGACGAATATCGTCCTCCACAAAGATCTTTGGATCATTCTATATAGAGCTACAAGGTCCAAGTGTTGTCAAAATGTTCAGGGGATTCCCCTATCGCATTCTCAGTAAACGAATCCGTTCTGATCTTATACATAAAGCGATACATTTTAAATTTCCGGGTTTCAATAGAGAATTGTAACACGATATAACTATTGGAACATCACAGGCTTTCAAAATACATCAACGAGACGTTAGTTAGCGAGTAATTCGAAAAATATCTTGCAGATTTGTTGAGGAGTCTCTAGAGAACACAGATTTGTTGAGGAGTCTCTAGAGAACATTTTATCAAAAATCGAGCTCCTCGAGAAGTCGGCGAGAAAATGCTTTTTTGACGAATTTTACTAGGATCTAAATCTTTGAATCACTCTTCATCAATTATCGTTTTTTGACCGATTTCCCGATGAGTTACAAGGTTCAACTGTAGTCAAAATGTTCTCAGGGATTCCTCTAACGCATCCTCAGTTTACGAGTCGCCTCTGATTTTATACATAAAGCGATACATTTTAAATTTCCGGATTTTATTAGAGAATTGTAACACGATATAACTTGGACCGGTAGTAACTAATAAGAAAGGGTTTTGAGGCTGTCAAAATACATCAACGAGACGTTAGTTAGCAGTAATTCGAAAAATATCTTGCAGATTTGTTGAGGAGTCTCTAGAGAACATTTTATCAAAAATCGAGCTCCTCGAGAAGTCGGCCAAAAGCGCTTGTTTGACGAATATCGTCCTCCACGAAGATCTTTGGATCATTCTACATGGAGCTACAAGGTTCAAGTGCTGTCAAAATGTTCCGGGGATTCCCCTACCGCATTCTCAGTAAACGAATCGGTTCTGATCTTGTATATAAAGCGATCTATTTTAAATTTCCGGATTTAAATAGAGAATTGTAACACGATATAACTATTGGAACGTCACAGTCCGGTAGTAACCATTTATAACATGGATTTAAACGTAATCCCTCACGTTAAACGAATGTTTTATAATCACTCGATTTTCCGTTTGGATTTTATTATAAATTGTGGATGATTTTTTGTAGGTGACATGACTGGAAAATACTCTGTATATACAATTTATGAGGGTCATGAAATCATGTTCCACGTATCCACTTTGTTACCATATTCAAGAGACAACAAACAACAAGTGGAACGGAAGAGGCATATCGGCAATGATATTGTTAACATTGTATTCATTGATGTAGAAGATGCAACACAATCTGAAACTGCACATTCTGTCTTCAATCCGACTTGTATCAAATCTCAATTCACACGTATCCTTCTATTATTTTAACTCTAATTATTAATTTTAATTAGAATTTTTCTTAAGTTGTACGTTAGATATTTTCGCTGTGGTTAGCGTTGATCGTGATGATCAATACCGTTTGTCTGTCTATTCAGATGAGGCTGTGCCATTATTTGGACCGAGTCTACCCTGTCCGCCGGTATTCAACGATCCACAACTGTTCCGTGAATTTCTGCTTGTGAAGTTGATCAACGGTGAAAAGGCAACTTTTGAAACACCAACATTTGCAAGGAAACGTGAACGTACACTCGAGATGCTCATCAAGGATCTCTACGATGAACACATGACTGATGCACGAATGGTAAATTCTATTAAATTTTTTTACGGTCGTAGATTATCGAAAAATTCAATTTATTGATCAATTTCATTGTTGTAAATTGACGAACAGCTTTTTTTGGCGTTACAAATTCAATAATTTACGACTTTTTTTCCTCGGCGTCGGTAAATAGAATTGGTTGAACGATAAACAATATTGGTTTGGTTTCCTTTTTGGATCGTAGATAATTTTCATATCGATTTCGTACAAATTTGGGTCACCGTTTATATTAACAAACAACAATGTTGAATCTTGACTGCTAGGCTGAAGAATTGTTGAAATTTTATTACACAATAGCGGAAATTCAGACAGCAAATAAATTAACGTCAACTAATTGTACTGACATGAGACCGCTACCTTTATTTCAATGTTTTTTTACACAATTCCATCAAGTTTTCATAAATAATGGAAAGTTTTTCCAACCATCCAAACCTAAACTTCTATTCGTTATAATAATTTCTGCTGGTGACATTTCCAAATTTTCAATTTTACCCCAAACTTATTGACTAGTCTCACTTTTCACGCATATTTCTCTCATGCGGTTGAAATGTAGATTAAAATAAATTGTAAAGCTCAAATTACAGGCTTTAGAAAATTGGTAATTCATTTAAATAATAGTCTAGTCTACAACTACAACCGCTAAGAATTGATGGAAAGGCATCTATTAGACCGTCTAGGATAACCACTCCTTAACTCGGCAAATAGTTTCGGGAACTTTTAATTAGCAATAATCGACGTAAATGTCCATTTGCCCTTTAAACTCGCCTTTTATCGAGTAATTTGAGAATTAACAACAGTATTTAAAGTTAAAAGCTGTTAATTTATTTAAAATTAGGCAAGTGTTAACAAGAACAGAAACAAAAGACCATTAAATTGTCGATTATTTCTTGATTCTTCGGAAAATTTTTAAGAGATTCAAAAAGCGCTTGCAATTTACTGTATATTGTTAGAACATCGTTGGGAAATCGATAAAATTGGCTAAATTATAGGGCAAAACATGAAAGAAATATAACAAAATGTGCTCCATTATAATCGAATCCAATCGGAATTTTCCAGAATAAAAATGCTTTTAGATACTCCTTGAAATGCACTTTTTAACGCTGTATGACTCGTTGCGATATCTCATCAAACAAGGGGGCTATCGCTTATTGAAAGTTGGCATTTTTCTGGCACTGTACCGAAAAAAATGTAATGTAGATCTTCCAATTTCCCAGAAAACTAACCAACGAATTGGAGGATTCATTAGAGATTTGAAAAGCCTGATTTGCTACATACGATGAGAAAATCATTGAAAAATCGATAGGAGGAAATATGATTTTTTTCGAAAAACACGTGCTTCGAGATTATCTTCTGTAACTCGAAGTTCAATTGGAATTTTCTAAAACAAAAATGTTTCTTTAACATTAGTAATTTCCACCATATCTGCGTTAAAAAGGTGCGGAAATTCTCCAGTTACAGAACCAGAAACAGAACCGTAGCGTCTCTGTTCAAAATTAAGATTATTAATCTTTCTAAATTAGCGTAACTCCAAGATTTGTCATATTCGATCTACCCTCTCAATCATCCCGCTTATTAGACGATTTCTTTCGAACTGGATTTGAATAATGGCCCTCCCTATTGTTCCCGATATTTTTTAGCCTGTCATCTGCTTAAATTGTGATTATTAATGTCACTTATTGTTAAAATAACTCTCATTGTTATTCATCTTACGCTAACAATACCAATTATTCGACACACAAGGAAACCACTTTACGCTGGAAATATGACAAAAAAATAAATAAATTTCCATCATTCGGGGAATTTCCAAGAATGCAAACTTGTTACAAAAAGCCAGCAAATTCACGCTTCTATTCGAAATTTCAGCGATTCGTTCGAGAAAACAAATAATGTAACCATAAAAGCGCCATTGTAGTCGGCTTAAAACGTATCGTATTTCAACTGGTGCGTTCAAATCGAAGTAGTTTTCTACACAAAACTGATTTTGAAGATTTGAAAAATTCAATTTTTATAAATTCCTCAACATTGCTCGATATTTTCGCGAAGGAGAATTTGTACGGTTGAGTTATGGCGTTTTAAAATGATACATCAAACTTTACGATGGCAGTTATTAAAAGTTTTAATGCGCTCCTATAGTGGGTTGGTGTTCTTGAAATTGAAGTACAATGAATTAAATTGATCTTCCCAAAAGAATTCCGAAATGAGCTAGTTTTAAAATTGTTCAATTTTTAATTATTTCCCGCATTTAGAGCGTATTAAATTTTGAAAACTTTCGCTTATTATAAAGCGGAATATTACACGTTTAAACAACATAAAATATAAATTAAATTAATCAACGTACGAATACAAAAAGAAAATGAAGAAAATTCACGCTCATTATATTTTAATTAAATAAAGCCGGTTTTTATTAGCGGTATTGCAACCGAAAATACAAATTCTCCAAACGGTGATTCGGTGGTAAACTTTGCGGTAAAATTCCAGCCCAACTAGATATTTATTGTAATTTCCTTGTCGATGAAGAGTCGGAAAAATTGTATCTATTCCGGCATTGTATTCGTTGTGGAAATCGGTGGAAATTCCATGGCAATTGAATCGAGCAGATTTTCGATAAAGTCGTTAATTGTGCGATGGAAAAATTGGAGAAATCGATCAGGTTTCTCTGTTTCTACATTTCAAAGGGAATGTGGAAAAAATTAATAATTTCCACGTGAGAAATTCTGTTTGAGAAAACATCGATATAAAATGGAATTATTGATTGAAACGGTGACCCTTTTACGATTGAACAATTGTAAAATGCATTGAATTATTGAATAGAATTATTCCTATTAGACGACTATAACTATCAATTCAAATATTTGAATAGTTGAGAATTTGTAAAATACGGATAGAATCCCGTAATTATGACATTAATTATTCACACTTGTTAACTAAACTCAATAGCAGTTTGAGAAATTAACGTTAATTGGAGTAAATTTAGGAAATGTACGCGGTAATAAAAGACCCAGAAGATGCTCTACTATTGATGTTTTGCCTCTTCAAAGTATGTCCTGTTTTCTAAATAAATAATCGTAAAAGTCGCAATTGAATTCTCCCTTTTTCTGTAATTTTCAACGATTTCCGGTTGGTAAACGAAAAAATCCGATTCAACAATCCTGTGTACTTCCAGACAATGCTGAATCGGCGTGCATTCTCCGATGTATTGGCCGAAACACCGCGCCATTCCCGTTTAAAAGAGGATTCCCGTCAGATTGAATTCGTACGTATTGGTCAAGCATTGAAATTGGAGGCGATTGTACGTGGCGATGCACCGACCAGTTTAGCATCAGCCGGTTCCACCGGTACTGTATTCAAACGATCACCATGGGAAGCGAATTGTTTCTATCCGGTATTTCCGGCACATCCAATCATCTGTGCTGATAGTTGGGGTGATAATAAACTAGTCATTGCAACCGAAGAGGGCGTCTTTACAGTTGAAGGTAGATGATTTTTTTTAATAATAATAATAATCGATTAATTCAGACGAAAACGTAAAAATCAACTCCCACACGTTCTCGTTAAGTTGACAAAGTCGATGATTGCGACCATTGACAGTCAGGACCGTCACTAGCACTCGCGCAATGCACGAGAGCGGCTCTTTAGAGTGGCGCCAAAATTATGACACTTATTTTTACAGTTATTCAGTAAAATGTTCGAAAAAGTTCTTGCCAAATAGTTTACTAATGTTTGGTCGATTTTTGGGGTCACCCGAGCCTTAAAAAATGTTTTATAGGGGCTTATAGCGAATTACTGAAAAGTCAGATTTGAAATGTAATTAATTTTATTGAAATTTCTGAGCTTAACTCCTCAGTTTTCCAATCAAATTTTCTATTGAGTCACAGAGCAAAATTATAGCTTTTTTCACACTAAAAATGCGAATTTTTGGCAAATTTGCTGCATTTAACCGATAAAAAATGAGACTTCAATTTGGAAATTGCATTGAAAGCACTAAATTGTTTTGAATTTTTGCATTAGAATCAAATAAAGTAATGAAAACCCTTGAGCATGAAACAGAAGTGCTATTTTTCTTTAAATTTTGATTTTGACAATCTAGAGTTCTGCAATTTTTCTGAAAAAAACAGCAAAATTTCGCGTTAAAATCTCGAAATTTTGAGCTAACTGATTTTTTTTTGAAATTTTGTTGATATTGAAGGGCATTTTCTCTCAAACTTTGATCATAACTACATAAAGTAGTGGAATATTTTCAAAATTTTGGTTATAACCACTTAGAATGCTGGAATTTAGAAATTGCACACTGAAATTGTTTTGAATGTTTGCATTAGGATCAAATAAAGTAATGAAAACCCTTGAGTATGAAACAGAAGTGCTATTTTTCTTTAAATTTTAATTTTGACAATCTAGAGTTCTGCAATTTTTCTGAAAAAAGAGCATAATTTCGCGTTAAAATCTCGAAGTTTGGGACCAACTGAATTTTTTTGAAATTTTGTTGATATTGAAGGGCATTTTCTTTCAAATTTTGATCATAACTACATAAAGTAGTGGAATATTTTCAAAATTTTGGTTATAACCACTTAGAATGCTGGCATATTTTCAAAATAAAAATTTTAAATTTTTGGCTAAAAGTGCAAAATTTTTCAAAAGTTTCCATTAGACTCAAATAAAATGTCTCCATACAAGGCGATTTTTTTATATAAATTCTAGAGTAAGTGTTATGTTTTTATTTTTTTAAATTTTGGTTTAAAGTCAGCACATATCGTTACGACGGTCCTAGGAACGATGTCCAAAATCTAAAACTGTAAAAATTGAGCCTAATTTCAATTTCTATTCGATAAAACTCTTCAATATAAGGCAAAAGTGCTACTTTTTCTCCAAATTTTGATTATGCCGGCTGAAAGTGCTGCAATTTTTCTAAAAACAAAGCATTAAAATCTCGAATTTTAGACTAGCTGTGTTATTTTTCCAAATTTTTTGATGTTGAAATGCTCAAATAAAAAAGTTGTGAAATATTTCCAAAATTAAGCAAAAACTATCAAAATATTGTATTACAGTGCTACCTTTTTTCAAAATTTTGATTATGACCACCTAGAATGTCGGAATATTTGAAAATTTCCAGATTAATCAAAACGTCTCAATATAGACGGAATTTTCTGTAAAAAATCTTGAAATTCTAGAACAAGAACGCATTTTTTGAAGTTTTCCTTGGAATGGAACGTACCCTGACGACGGTCCTGGACCGTTGGAAACGTTATTGGTTTTCACCTTTATTTAATAATCAAGCTCATCGAAATTCTATACACGCTCGAATAAAACTATCCGTAACGAATCGGATTGATTTTCAGTTATTGTTGTTTATCTCATTAGTCTAGTAATTCTTCAACTAATACCCTCAACTTTCAACTAAAACAATCTAGTTTTTAGTCACAATTTTATGAGATATTTACTTAAAACTCTTAGATAAGTTTTGCCATTAAGCCACCAATAAATCGTCGTTTAAACGATAGAAGATTGCAATATTTGAATAATGTTTGGTGTGATAACCTACGGGAATTAGATTCTAGCTGAAGGTGTTCTATGTTTTTTTTACAAATATCGAAGAGCCATAGAAAAACTTCTTAATGGATTCTAAAGAAACTCAGATTTGTATCAAAGCTTTCGCTTTCTTGTTTTTTCTATATAACAATCATAAATAACGAGCATATCAAACAATTCGTGTCGAGCAATAAAAGCGAAACTTCTACAATTTCCGATAAGAGAATTGTAATTTGACCAAAATTACTAGAAAGAACCAAAAAAATCCAACATTAATACCATTCTTATTATTGTCTAGATGGTAGTTCGCATCGTTTAATTTTCGATAAAACCCTACAAGTGAAACAACTCAATGTCATTGAACCGCACGGTATTCTACTATTACGTGGTGGCCAATCGAATAAAGAAGGTAAAATTTACGTGTTTCGTTTGTCGCAAATCGAATCGTTTTGTGATCCGAAATCAAGATACGATATTAAAGATCATCGAATGGAGAGGACACGGGGAACACATTTATATGCCTTATCGCGGCCTGGTAAGTTTCTAGTCTTCATAAATTTAACGATTTTCGTGTTGGATAATTCATTTCTGTTTGTAATAAATCTTGGAATTAGAAATTTCTGTAGTCGAGTGTAAAATTGGTGGATGCGCCATTTTTCTAAACTTATTTAAAAATAGATAACCATCCAATTATTGTAGTTTGTAATGTTCAAATATTCGATTTTCGTGTTAATACTACAAGTTTGAATTGGAGATTATCGTTGAATATTATCCATCAAAGTTTTAATTAGTATTGAAACTCGATTCTAATAATCGTACACGTGCCTAAAATGGTATACTTTATTGAGAAATAAATAAATCTCCGAACTCTTCGGTAATTAAATCTGATTTAATACAATGAATTTTGTGTTTGTTTTGGTTGTTCAGGCGGTGCACGATTGCGGATGTGCGTCGCTATAGGGCGGAAATTAATCATGTTCCAATGGAAGCATTCAGCCGCTTGGACAGCCTGGTGTCCGTCCAGCGATACGGATACCATTGAAGGTTTCACATTCCTTTGGGTGAGTTTGATAATTCCAAATAATTAAAGTTTCTATCAAGTTTAATGCTAATTTATAAGCCCCTTATATTGCGAGTTGTTCAATTAATTCAGTCGTAATTTCGTTTAATTTACAACAATTGAGATGGCGATTTTAAATTCGATTATAGGAGGTGAATTTGAACGAAACTCCGGCTTTGTTGACGATCTTAGATAACGGCTGGAGTCCAAATTCACCATCACCTGGCGATATTTTAGTCTGTGTCGGTTATAAGAACCATTGGGATATTGTTAATGGACGTTCTGGCTATGCACAACATTTACATACTGTTGAAAGCACAAAAGCCCATCTTGTTACAGCTCTTGATTTATATGAAGATCAAGAAATACAACTCCTACTTTGTTATAACCGTAAGTTATCGTGTCAAGTTGAATTGTTATCGTTATTGCCATAATTTTTAAGATACTTGCCACTTTCAAAAGATCAATGAAGAGAATTCATCATCGACAGATTTCGATTTCCATTGGAATTCAGTGCCTACAGATATTGGTTAGTTGGAGATTTTCCATTTTAAAAAAATCGTAGGAAATTTAATAAAAATTCTAATTTCCAGTTTGCGCTTTCCCATACGTGATCGCTTTCACACCAAATTCAATGGAAATTCGTTTAATTGTCAATGGAAATTTAGTCCATACAATGTCAATGCCTAAATTACAATTGGTAGCATCGAAAAATGATATCTTCTTTGCAACAACAGCACCGGAATTTTTCCCAAATCGAACCGATCGATTATTTGTTGATCGTCAACAGGAATTACAAAAAGTCTCACCACCGTCGAGTCCGAACGGTATGTTGAACTTTTATAATAAATCGGTGTGCAATTTACGGGGTTTAGTCGAGTTTTTCGGTAACAAAACGCTAGGAATTCAATGAGTTCGGCCACAGATTCACCATAATGGGATGAAATCGAGATCGATATATTCGAATAGGTGTTGAGTTGTATTTTAACATATAATATACAGGATGTGTCTAAATAGGGTCAAAGGGGTAGGAAATACCACCTGAGGCAATAATTTTGCATATTCTACACGTTAAATTGCTAATTTTCATCGAATTTTGCTGTTTAACTATCGAAAATTATTATAAATTAAGAAAATTAAGGTTGTCTTTTGGGAGAGTTTTTGTAATATAAATTTGGATTTTTAGGTATTTTACTCGTTAATTTTTTTTCGGGGAGAATTTTTGAGTTTTAGTTCAGATTTTGAAACTTTCCTTCAACCACCAGTTATAAAAACTGCAAAAAAGATTTAACAAGTTGAGTCATTTTTGGTCAAATTTAACGATAGTATGGTGAATTTATTCTCTTTTTGGAGAAAATTTTCGAATTTAAGCCCAAATTTTGACAAACTTATGTATTATAGTAAATTTCGGTATTTACCTATCAAAAACTATTAGAATTTAAATAATTTAGTTAGCTTTTTGTTTGACGAATAGGATTTTTAGATATTTCTATTGTTGATGTTTCTTTCGAGACTAATTTTCGAGTTTTTGGATCCAAATTTTGAAAAATTGGCCACCAGTGTAAAAATTGTGAAAAACAACACAAAATTTGGATATTTTTAATCAACTTTGATAATTAAATGTTGGATTTTATGCACTTTTTAAGAGAAGTTTTCGAATTTAAGACTAAATTTTGAAATAATCATCCATTTTTATAAATTTTTAATTATCAAAAACAGTTATTAGAATCTAAACAATTTAGATTGTTTTTCTAATATAAATCCGGATTTTAAGGAGAATTATTGAGTTTTTAGTTCAATTTTGAAACATTTCTTTAACCATCAGTTATAAAAATTGTAGAAAAAAGTAATTAACAAGAGTTTTAGTCAGTTTTGGTTAAATGTAACGATAAAATACTGAATTTTATTCTCTTTTTGAAGGAAATTTTCGAATTTAAGCCCAAATTTTAAAAAACTCAGCGATTATGGTAAATTTTGGCATTTAACTTTCAAAAATAGTTATTAGAATTTGAATAATTTAGTTTGTTTTCGAGACAAATTTTCGAGTTTTTGGATCCAAATTTTGAAAAAGTAACCACCAGTTGTAAAAATTGTGAAAAGACACCACAAAATTTGTGTATTTTTGATGAAATTTGATGATAAAATGTTGGGTTTTATTCACTTTTTGAGAGAAGTTTTCGAATTTAAAACTAAATTATGGAATAATCATCAACTTTTTAAAATTTTGCTATGTAACTAGCAAAGACAATTATTAGAATCTAAACAATTTGAATTGTTTTTAGGGAGATTTTTTCTAATATAAATCTGGATTTCAAAGAGAATTTTTGAGTTTCAAGTCGAAATTTTGAAGTTCTCATCATTAACAATCAGTCCAAAATTGAAAAAACTTGACGATAAAATGTTAAATTTTATTCTTTTTAGGGGACATTTTCGAGTATAAGGCGGAATTTTAAAAAACTCAGCGATTATAGTAAATTTTTGGCATTTAATTATCAAAAACAATTATTAGAATTTGAATAATTTAGTTTGTTTTTAAAGGGAGATTTACGAACAGAAATCTGTATTTTTAGAAATTTCTACCGTTGATATTTCTTTCGAGACTAATTTTCGAGTTTTTGGATCCAAATTTTGAAAAATTAACCACCAGTAATAAAAACTGTGAAGGAACAACACAAAATTTATGTATTTTTAATCAAATTTGATGATAAAATGTTGGATTTTATCCACTTTTAAGGGAAATTTTCGAATTTAAAACTAAATTATGAAACAATCAATTTTTTAAAATTTTACTATGTAAGACAATTATTAGAATCGAAACAATTTGAATTGTTTTTAGGGAGATTTTTTCTAATATAAATCGGGTTTTCAAAGAGAATTTTGGAGTTTCAAGTCGAAATTTTGAAGCTCTCATCATTAACAATCATTCCAAAATTGAAAAACTTGACGATAAAATGTTAAATTTTATTTTTTTTAGTGGATTATTTCGAGTTTAAGGCTGAATTTTAAAAAACCCAGCGATTATAGTAAATTTTTGGCATTTAACTACTAAAAACAATTATTAGAATTTGAATAATTTAGCTTGTTTTTAAAGGGAGTTTCACGAACAGAAATCTGGATTCTTAGAAATTTCTATCGTTGATATTTTTTTTTATGGCAAATTTTCGAGTTTTTGGATCCAAATTTTGAAAAATTAACCACCAGTAGTAAAAACTGTGAAGACATTTGTGTATTTTTAATCAAATTTGATGATAAAATGTTGGATTTTATCCACTTAAGGGAAATTTTCGAATTTAAGACTAAATTTTGAAATAATCATTTTTTAAAATTTTGCCATTTAACTATCAAAAACAATTATTAGAACCCAAACAATTTGGATTATTTTTGGGGATAGTTTTTCTAATATAAATCTGTATTTCCAAGAATTTTTCAGTTTTAGATCGAAATTTTGAAAAGTTCTCAGCAATAATAACCAGTTTCGAAAGTGAAAAAACAAAAAGTTTAGGTATTTTTAATCCAATGTTAAAATTTTTCTTTTTGGGGGAAATTTCCGAATTTAAGCCTAAATTTTGAAATACTCATCTATTGTTTTTAGGGGGAATTTTTCTAATATAAATTTGGGTTCTTGGGCATTACTTTTGAGAAAAAATTTCGAGTTTTTGGGTCCAGATTTTGAAAAATTAACCACCAGTTGTAAAAATTCTAAAGAAACAACACAAAATTTGGATATTTTAAATCAAATTTGATGATAAAATGATGGATTTTATTCACTTTTTAAGGGAAATTTTATAATTTAAGACTAAATTTTGAAATTATTATCTATTTTTTAAATTTGCTTATTCAACTATCAGAAACAATTAGAATTTAAACAAAATTTGGATCATTTTTAGGGGGATTTTTTCTAATATAAATCTGGATTTCAAAGAGAATTTTTGAGTTTCAAGTCGAAATTTTGAAGTTCTCATCATTAACAATCAGTCCAAAATTGAAAAAACTTGACGATAACATGTTAAATTTTATTCTTCTTAGGGGAAATTTTCGAGTTTAAGGCTAAATTTGGAAATACTCATCTATTTTTATTTTTAAGCGGATTTTTTTTAATATAAATTTGAATTCTTTGACGTTATTTTTGAGAAAATTTTTCGAGTTTTTGCGTCCAGATTTGGAAACATTTCCGTCATTAATTATTATTTTATTCGTTTTTTAAAGGAAATTGTAGAATTTGGGACCAAATTTTGAAATGGTTATTTGTTTAAGTAATTTTGCTATTCGTCTATCAAAAAATTATTGGAATTTAAACAAATTAAGGAAGTTTTAATTTTTATTTGAGTCCAGATTTTATCCAGTTACCAGTTGTTAAAAAACTAACAGTTTAGGCACTTTTAGTCAAATTTAAGGATAAAATGTTGAATTTTATTTATTTATTGATGGAAATTCTTTAAAATTAAATATTGAAATATTTACTTTTTGTAGTAAATTTAATGTCTTAATCTCCAATGTTCGACAGATTTGATTCTAAATGAGTAATTTTTAACAATTTTGAGGATTCGAATCCCGATTTTGAGACATTTTCGTGTTTGAACAAAGCATCTGGACACACCCTGTATAGAGAACGATGTTAACGCGATTTATTTTGTATATATGTGTTTGTTGTAGCATCACCGGAAATACGTCCATTACGAATTTATCGTATACCAATTCATACATTGAGCCGTAATACGAATACAGATCAACATGGATGCGTTACCAGTAGTAGTGAATCACCAACGACATGGAAATCAGCCGATTCGAAATTAACAGTACCGGAAATACCGCGCGTATCGAGAAGTGCTACAAGTTCACCAGTACCACCGAAAAGCAAACTACCACCATCTGTCAAATGATAATCAATAATAATCCGTAATTTTGTATTGTTTAGGAAAAGAGCAAATTTCCAAAGAGATGGTCGAGAATTTACAGAAACCGGACATTTTGTACATAAATCTGAACGTGTCCGATAATCAATGTAATTCTATCAAATAGATTTCTTTTCATACATCTACTAGTCGTAAATGTTGTACTATCTAAAATAGGAATTTCTACAAATTATTTTCGACGTTTTGTTGATCAAATTCGACGCATTTTTGTGTTACACTTCGGCTTCAATGGTGTCAACTTCTACTCGGTGTCTTAACAATATTGATAAAATATCCAATCACAGATCCTACACAACATACACGCAATTTTCTTGTTTGTTTCAAATAAGAACGCTGAGTTCGGATAAACGGGTTAAATTGGGACATTCTTTCTAGTCTATTAACTATCACTAAATGCTGTTTGAATCATGTTATTCGTTCAAAAAATGAAAATCGACTAAAAATTCGATATTCTCGATCATCTCTCGATCGTTTCGAGTCCGGCAATTGCTAGATTAGAAACGGTCCATTCTTCAATAATTGCCTTTCTTTCTCGTTCTTTTTTCCAATTTACAACAGTCGAACAACAAACCACAGAACTATATCGATTTCTAACATATTTTTGAACAATTCATAATAGAATTAATTATAAATCATGTACTGTTCGTGAATTGGATTTATTCTGTGATACCACTGTACGTATTCTTTAACAAAAAAGAAAATTTTAAATCAGTGTGAACAAAATAAATGATATAACGTTAATTTACCCTTATTTACCCAACAATTCGTCCAGAAGGCGACTAACAAATCGTTAGTAACGCGCCAATTTGGCCCAATTAGAGGAAATATCTCGATCATTTATAAACGCCGAAAATTGGGCCAATTCTGCAATTTTCCACCGACTCTTGGAGCGATTACGCTTCTGCTCGAATCCTACAGTTTCCTATGCAAATATTTCCAATCTTCCCAGAAAGATGAACTAGAGAACAATAGAAAGGCTCATCCAAGGGTCTGTTGCACCGTTCGATGTAAAATATTTAACACAGTGTCAAAGTTAACATCGT